>OMLB01004247.1:21448-43745 GCA_900302555.1 Myripristis jacobus
ATTTGATATAGCCAATGCAGCTAGTTTAATTTTGGAATAACTGCATTAACTGGCTAGCACTTATTAGCTGTTAGTAGTCACCCACCACATTCACTTCCTATGAAAAACTAAATAGAGCCCAGGAATTTCAGTATAGTTCATGGAAATTTCACCAAACTGTTACAAAAAACTGTCACACCTGGCAAGATACAGAACAATTCAAGACTGCTTACCATTTTAGCTTTTAGAGTGCTGTGAGTTTGATCACTTTTGAGATAGAGTTTGTGCTGTCTCTTAATCAACATGCAGTATGCCAAGAGTTTGTGTACAGGAGAAAATAACTGGATGATTTTGGCATCAGTGCTGCCTTCATTTAAAAACGACAAGTTGCAGCACTTTTAGTTAGTGTGTCTTCTTTTCTATGTGCTGTTAAAATGGAGCTGCTGCTGATGCACAAAGAAGTTCAGCCCTGGCTGACAATGCATTGTAAAGTCATCAATTAAATCAGTTGATCATCTCAAAAACATTCCTTATCACAGGGTGACAACACATAAAAGCCAGGTGTATGGTTTTATGGGCATGATCATAGTGTCTTTCTGCAGTCTAAATGCATGGTTGCACTCCTACAGAAAAATAAACAGTGTTAATAGCCACTGCAAAGAATTGTGGAAAAAAAATGTGGGAAAATAAAGCTTTCAGGATGTAAAAGGGGTTTCTCAACGCAATTTACACAAGGTAAACAGGTCAGGTTTATGGAGCTGTCTGGGGTCAGTGACTTGCTAAAGGGCACTGTGGCAGAGTTATAGACACCAGATACAAGCCAACACCCCCTTGCTGGTGCCAAGGAAAAACCCAGGAAACTCTTGTCTCTCTACCAACCTGTGACTCCACCTGCTTTTCATAGTGACCTTAAATAACTGGGAAAAAAAAAAAAAAAAAAACAAGACCCACCTGCATGTCCTTAGTAGCGATCTCCCCTGGTGTGGGCCAGTTGTTGGCATCTCCAAAATCTCCAACCTGAACAACAAATCAAAAGGCAAACAAAAACAGATTAATCCGGTTTCTAGCAGGCATGTGGAGAGGCTTAGTGATAACATACCCTGTACAGTGGCTTTCTACAGAGGAAGGTGAGTGTCCTTAAGATCAAATCAGAAAGAGAAGGTATTCTAAGGTCAAAGCGAAGACAACTACAACATGTAAGTTCAGTAAGGAGTTGAAAAGACATAGGCCTCCCGTAAAGCCTGTATTATTTCAGCAAATGAAACTGAAGGTTTTAAATTTGTTTTTCTATGAAAAGAGCATCTTCTCCTTGGGTTTTACTATGTGCTAAAGCACTGCCTCAAATGGGTATCATATCTGGGAAGCCAGGGCATGTGTTTCTCCAGATTACAAATATTGTTGCCTGCCATCTGGTAGCAAATTTTCACTTACAGGGGTCAGGGAAAAAGCTGCCTTAGGCATTTTGCAAAGAGAGCCGTGATATCAGGGGCTGGAAAACCAAAAGGAAAACAACTACAGCAAGTTGCTCCGTTTGTACTGTCAACAGGATTCTTAAGACAGTATACATTTCAAAGAACATTTTTTATGGCTTATGCACAAACACAATCTGTTTATGTTTTACACCAATCTACGAGTGTGTATGTGGACAGTAAATAATGCACATTTGCTCATACATTTGCACACATCGTAAAGGAACGCCCTTGAAAAGGAATGTGTGAATAGGGCAATTACAAACAGGTTTGTACTGTGTACCTGTAAAATTCTTGGTAGCAGGCCAAGGAAAATACTTTTGTTTCACTTTTATTTAGTGATTTACCTGCATTAAATGTATAGCTATCAACACACTACTGTGTTCTTTTTTATGTCTAACAACGTTTAGTCTTTACTGGTTGATCTGTGACTTTGATTGTGCTGCTGCAACAATGCATGTTACCCAAGGGAGTCATTAAAGTTTCTTGCCATCTCGCTGCACCAAGGTGTGGTCCCATACCTGGAGTACTACGGTCAATTATCTGCCATAAAAGGTTGAAAGTTGTGAATGAAATGCTTCAGGGAGAGTTTGTTTGCCTTATCTGGACTGCCATTGGCTTACCAAGAACTCTCATTTGCATTACAGGAAGCACACTGAGCCTTTCTACACACAGCTTGAGGCATGGCAGATAAACATCAGTGCGCAGAAGCACACAGCCCATACCAACAATGGGCTGTCAAACCAAACATTTTTTCGTGTTAATTGGGTTGCACCATTTTTGTTCTTTAATGCTGGTTTGCATAATCTATAATTATTGCATGATGGTTTTTAAGCAGCAGTAAATCATTTTACTCCATCCAGAATGCCCACAGTACTTGAATATAGTAAGGGTCCTGACCAAAGCTGAGCACAGCAATTGTGAAGCTCTGTGTTTGGCTCAGTTTGTCCATTTTAAACCTGCAGAAAGATCAAAATCCTGTAACAACTGAACTAAAAAAAAGGGTAAACTTTAGATTAGTGATGGACTGTTGAGATCCATGACTCAGCCAAAAGCCCTGCATGCAAATGTGCTCTTACACAAATGTGCATGGTCACACACCAGATGTTACACACATCCTGCATGTTCAAAGTGTTAGGCCTAACTTCTTCTTGAAAGCGACTGAACAGGTGAATCGTGACATAATCGATCCAATATTAATTTCAGAGATTAAAGTGAGACATAGTTGAAAAGAGAAAAAAAGTGAGCAAAGATATTAAAACCCTTGGAACACCAAATGCATTGTGCAACAGTCTGTGTTTCTTGATCTTAGGAGGGTGGCTTTAATATTTTGCAGGTGGCATTAGGTCATTAGTGTCCTGAATCGGTTTTAAATTCACATGCATATTTAGGTGCACACCCAAAAGTGACAAAGATGTGCATATTTCAGTTGGGTGATAAAACTATTTCAATAATTGTCGCAGGATTTCCTGTGACAATTATTGAAAAACAAGCTTGCACATTGCTGAGGCAACACATCCCCTCACAACAGCATCATGACAAAGTGTCCACGTTCTAAGAGTTACTGAAGAAGATAATGCAATAAGTGGTGATAAGTGGATCTAGATTAACAAGACGTAAAAATCAGCAGGTCAGAGGGGGAAAGCAGCAGGGTCAGCAACAACAGGAGGGTAGCTGCTACAGGTGAAGACACTGGTGACAATCGGTCACCCAGCCTCCGTCACATGGAAATGGTTTGGCTATGTCAGGCCTAACAAACCACAGAGGCTTATGCTAATTATGATGGGAAAACCTCTTCCAACATGCGAAAAGGTATCGTCCCAAACAGCACAAAGAAAGCATGAGTTTGCAGTATCATGCAAGCTTCATTCATCTCTTCGAGCAGCGGCCAAACTAAGCTTCAAACAGTTATGTGAAATGACTTACTTAAGAAACAAAAACGGTCTATGTGTGAATGCAAACAGCTGAATAATCACAGCTTTTTTTTTTTTTTTAATTAATGCTTATCTCCATCAAGGAGGCTGTGTAATACTCGGTTAGTCTGTCAGCAGGATATCTCAAAAAGGTATGAATGGATTTCCACTGAATTTGGGCAGACAGATGCTAGTCTATCAAACAAATGATCTGACTTTAATGGCCATGATTCAATAAACTATTAGCCAAAAAAGAAAAGGAAATCAGATTGACATCAAATTTAAATGATGTCTTTGGGTGTAGCAGGAAGTTGAAGATTCATACGGCGTTGGGAGTTTTTGGTGTCACAATCCTACAGACAAGCAGGAGGAAGAAGTATAAAATTGAGGCATCTGGATGTGACACTGTAGCAGTTCATGTCTGTCTATTGATTCACTTAGGTTCTGATTCTTAAGGCTTTAGTATCAAGCAGAATATTGTTCAAATGTAGCAATTACTATCAATGTGAGTCAACGGGTCAATGGGTTATGGCTATATCGCACATACAGGTACATACATACAAACACTTTCAAAGTGGTCAATAGTTGAAAAAGACAGGTAAAAACATGCACACACACACACATACATACAAACACATTCACAAAATACATTACCTTTCCTCCGCGTCTGGCTCTCGGTGGGTTCCCCGCTCTCACGACCTTGGCAGGGCCAGAAGACTCTGTGGAAACATAAAAATGGACATTACAACAGGCTCTGAATTCATGAACACAAATGTACAAGAAACTGGGAGAAAAATAATGATTAATTGAAATGAGAAAAAAAAACAGATAAACAAGACAAACGTAAAGGGAGAGAACATATGAAAAGCAGCTTCTTTGCCTCTTCATTCTGATTCTTAGCTTTGGCACTTGCCTTCTAACATATTTATTTCTTTATCTAAACTTCATCCGGGTGTTGTTTCTATTGCTTTCATTTGCTTTTTCATTATTTGTCTTTTCTATCTGGGGAGAGCAGGCACTCAATAAGCCATTTGGGCTCCTTTGGCTCTCATCCAGCACTTTTCCCTCTCCAGGTCTCCTTTACTTAATATTCTCCTGTGGCATCATTTGCAAATAAAACCAGCTAAAGCCTGGCCTAAATAACGGCCAGAAGCAACAAGGAACCAATAACATCAGTATTCTGCCAAGTCATAGTTAGAACTGGGTACAATAGCAAGGATTATTTCTCCAGACCGACTCAAACAAACATGCAAATCAATCAAACACCAAACCATAAGTGCTGCACACTGGCTCAGTACGAGGAAAGTAAAACTGCAAGTTTTGTTTCACTAAAGTCAGTGAGTGTGCTGAATGTCACTGGCAAAGAGACAAAAAGAAACTGTTTAAAATCTCCAGGGTGAACACTCAAACACACACACACACACACACACCAATGCAGCCAACAGACATTCATTGCCAATAGTCTCATTAAGAGAAAGTAATCAGTCTGGAGGCTGCAAAAAGGCTAAAGACCAAAACGAGCATGTAATAGAGAGATTTGGTAGGAAGTAGGACTGTTGGGAACATATGCAGCTCAATGCAAAATCGCTTATTTACATGTAAGTCCATTAATGAATATGATTGATTATATAGAGGTGCTTTTCCAATCTGTCCCTAAAGAAAGCACCATGTAGCTATAGGTGTGCACCTGGTCATGAATATGCACAACGATGCCAGCAGACCAGCAAGGCTCATGACATCACGCAGACCTGGCTGGCCGCCACAGGTCGGGAATCTTGCCCCCTTTCCATCTTGGGATGGCAGCAACACGGGACGCAGTGATAACAAAGCGCTAAACGGGCTCAGAGTGCCTTCGCCAAGCCATTGACACCATGAGAAAATCTGAGTAATCCCCTTAAGGTGCCATCATGTTGACAGACAAAGCCAGAGATACAGAGAGAGTAAGAAAGAGGGGACAGCAAACTCTGACATCAAGGAGTGGTAATGTGCAGAGGTGCGAACTCTCAAAGTAGACAAGTAGTATTTGCTCAAAGGACCATACACATGATTCTGCATGTTTGGCCTTACATCTACAAAATGCATATACTTCACATTTCTGCTAATCTTTTCCCAAAGCAAGCGGTCATGTAACTATATACTAGTTATTTTGCAGAACAAACTTCTACATGCAAACATAAAATTAACTCATAAAACATGATGCATTGTTACATTTCAGACGACTCCAAAGTATATGTCTGCAGTTGAATCTACCTGAAAGGATCAATACTGTAACATTTTACAATACTGTAGGATTTGAGTACATTTTCCACAACTGGTGGTGTGCTTGGTCTTCAATACAGATGGACACATTCACATATTCATACACAAGCACAGCATTTTCTCAGAAAAGCTGACAAATGATGATGCATAGCGCTACAATACAATGAACGCATACAGCAACATCAGGGATCACATACAGGGACTGCTTTGAGATGTGATGAAATAGGACAAAACCAAATCAAATAAATGCTGAACCGTGAATGAAAACTGTGTTCTGATATGTTTAGTTTAATATCCATATTATTTCTTGAATAGCCCGTTCTTAGCTGAATATCAGTATGTACTGTGAAAGTACACGGGCTGTTGAGCCTCTTTGCACCAATTCTCTACTTAATGCATTTGACCAGTAACACACACATGTAAAAAGGAGTCTAACTGTAAATCTGTAGCAGAGCATGGCTGCCCTGTGCTCATACATCAGTTTCTTCATCAGCTTATGTGGTGGTACAATTATTCACCCTCCTTGACATTGGAAAAAAACAATGTGACCATGGGCAGGCCATAATCTACATTCTGCCATGTCATTCTGTGGACAGGTTTTGTAAGCATGACTAGTTAGTTCAGTTGCTTTCTAATGACCGGGCTTTGCTTGGTAGAGGAAACCCAGAGAGAATGTATATACATATTTCACACCTGTTTTTCACTGAAAAATTCAACACTGTATTCATACCTGAACTTAAGGCCTTGTTTTTAAGATTTTGTTGGTGTTCAAAATAATTTGTTCTGGCAAGGGCTGGGCAAGTTGACTGTGAGGCAGGCCACATGAGCAGAATATCAGCAGAGGATTATTTGTCTTGACAGTATTACAATTTGTGAAATGCCATTTGGTCTACATCTACATTAAATGTCAAGTTGTGTATCAGGGCTATGTTTTCAGGCCCATCATTTTTCCAGAAATATAAGCATTCATCTTCCATACTTTCCCAGGCCTGCTGAGAAATCCAGTGAAAGAACGGGGGTTAAAGAGAGAGATTAGTCGCCGTATGTGTAATATCAGTGTACAGCAAGTTGTGCGTAGTTACAGTATCACAATCCTTTAAGCAAGAACATAAAATGAAAACTGAGATCAAGTGGAGGTCACTTTTCCAGACTGACTGACTTTACAACCACAATGTAACGTAAGCTGAGACCAAAAGCCGCAATGTCTTTGACTGAAAATCAGCTGCTTTACCCAGAGCAAGAATGCAGAGTTATTTTACATTACCTGTTGTACATTGCTTAATTGAAATTCTGGTGTCAGGTACAGTCAACTGATGGAAACGCAGCATACCGGAAGTGATGACCACAAATCACTTCCAACACAGCAGCAAGTGGACGCTCTGTCCCGAGAAAACTGGACTCACCAATGTTGGATCTTTTGCCTCTCTCTCTAAGTCACTTTCAAAAGAATGGGCATGCTTTCACGGTTGTATCATCTGTGTCATCAGGCCTCTGCAATAACTTTATGAAAGATGATTTCTGGGATCTTTTCTTCTCTATTCAGTAGTATACAGTATAAAGTAACATGAAGTACGGGAGAAACAACAATGATTGTGCAACCTGAGCCCACAATGTTATGAGAATGCCCAAACCCATCACAATGATCTTACGTTCCACATAAACTTAGATCATCAACTGCATGGCCACGAGTGAAAAGTTCAAAGTAAAAAATCTGCTTTCTAAACTTTGTAAAAGTGCAAAGCTATGCATGTGTGATTTGCTTCTTTTGCCCGAGTAGATACTATTAGATCAGCAGAAATTATAAGCAGGTTTTCCTGAGTGGTGTAACTAAAATTTAACTGTCTTGGTGCAGAGGAGATAAACATCTGACTGACTGATCTGAATTTGCCCTTCTGATACCCATTCAACATGTTATAGAGAAAACTAAACTAGAAGGTTTAGCTGCAATGACAGAACACTCCCATAATTAAAGTAAATAAATAAAACCGAAATAAAATACAAAACCACAGATAGCTGGCTTTGGGTTTTTGACCATGATCAGCAATCTCCCAACACTGGGCAAGCTATTTCTCACGAGTAACTTGCCCTGGGAATAGAATTCAGCCTCCTGTTCAGACCTGTTAGCACAACTATGAATGAGATCCCATTTGGACGAAATGGCTCGAAGGGAGTAATCAAAGTCAGCCATCTATCCACTTTGAATGAGGCCGCATCACTTGACAACAACACCAGAAACTCAGCTTAAGGAAACTGTTTAGTCTACTGCAGCTACTAAATGAAGTGTCTAAAATCAGGGAAATGCGACTTTAGTTCAGTTTTAATGCGCATTTTGTCTGTCAGTTAGCACGCAAAGACTTCTGAGGCTCCAGACAGTGGAAACACTTCAACAAATCTTGTCTCATTCTTGCAGAAGCAATTGTCTTGGTGTGTAGTGCAGAAATATATTGACAGCTTCTAAAGCAGCACATTACACACTGACGGAAGTGGGGAACAGGGCATTTTTATATAGGCCGCTGTGAACTCATGCGCAACTGAAATGTCTATAGGCTTTGTGAAGTTGGCTGCTTATCGTCTTTACTAACAGTTTGTTGTTAAACGTAAGCTTCTTTAACACTGGAGGCAAAAACTGCTGATTCGAGCTGTAATGGCCCGTCAGCATCTCATACTCCTGCAGGCGTGACGCTGGCTTCAATAGTCTGCTGCTTATCCTAATCATGGCTGATAGCATCACGTGAACCTGTCATTCAGCCAAAAATCACCAACAAACGATGAGAACTTAGAAGACCTTCAACGTTGCCATTCTCATCCATGTGCAAGACTTTCTTTGACTTGACAAATTCTAGATCAGAGTCTTGCTAAAAGGGATATATAAATTAGAACATTTTCTGCTACCAGCATACATAGATCCCTTGGATTTTTAGGAACAGTAACCCTTTGGAAATCTGCTTTCCCACTAGCACTCGGTTTTTGTTCAGTTTGGAAGCTGCTGGATTTCAAAGTTTCCCTGCCAGGCTCACAAGCCAAACTGATTATTAGAGAGGAAGACAAACAATAAACCAAGACCAGTGGTTTTCAAACTGGCGTCTGGGGACCACCAAGGGGTCCAATGAGAGGGTTCCGTGGGATCTCCAGAAAAAGAAGGAATAGATGAATTTACTTTTATGGCATTTTTTTTGGACGCTAGAAAAAGGAATTGCGTAAGACATCCATTTTGATCCGTCTTGGAATTCACGGTGATCCTAGTTTAATCATCGTTTGGCCATGCTGGCTTTTGTTTTTTCCAACCCAAACAACAACAACTGTCTCAAAGGGAATCCCTTAGGACAAAATCCTCTTGAACAGGGGTCCGTGGTTTATTGTGCATGTATTTTGGGGGTCCTTGACATGAAAAAGTTTGTGGATGCCTGAACTGAACTGCTTACAACAATGCCAGAAAAAGAGAAAAAGTGATTGGGCATTTGCTTAGCTTCTATTTACAGTTGGCATGTAACACCACAAGAGAAGATTAAGATTGAGTATTTAACACCCGATTTTAAGAACACGATGGAAGTCCTACATTACAATTTTTCCTCAGGGGTCTCCTCAGTAATCTGATCTAGAAATGTCACCTTGTGCAACAACTTTCTGCTGAATAAAGTCAAGAAATCAGAATGAATTCCTTATGTGTTTATTCAGTCTTTCCTGCTTATTGTGAGCACTTTCAGCGTGAGCACTAATCTGAAAGTCTGCTATTTTGAAATACACCATGCCTCTGCTGCTTACAGTCCATGACGTACACTGTTTAATGAGTGTGTTGCTTGTATGGGCCTACACACACATGCACACACCAGCTTGGAGCTTTTTGTGCGACCATTATGAATGACCTCCTGACATTTCCAATGGGGTGCTGAAATGCCGCAGCATTCGACAGTCATTGGCTCTCATACAAGTTGAGCACGAACACATTCTGACATTATGGAAGCAGAGTTGCTGGCATCACTGTTCTGGATTCCTCTTGGCTTTTTCTGAATAGCTATCGATGCAAATGGGAAGGACTGGTGACATGCTAAATATCGAGGTTTGCCGCCCTTGTCATCATGAGAAGACTGACAGACGCAGAAAAAAAATTTCAAACCACTAGTTGGGGGGAAAACAAAACAGCAAAACTGCTTGGCCCATAAGTACTGCATTACTTCTATCTGATAAGTAAAAAAAAATTAAGAAGTTGCAGGATTTTACATTCTAAAGTATTTTTAAATGACCACACTGTCACCATTTCCTTGGACTCTATAAAAACGCAGCGGATGTTTCAACCCTCTGCCTGTTTGTTTTGTTCAGGACGATTCTCGATGGTCACTTGGCACTTCTAAGACTTCAAACTTTTATTTTCGGTTCCTGCTATTCAATACAAACGCCACATTGTTGATTTCTGTTTACAGACATTACAGGACTGCATTTCAGGGAATTCGGAGATCACATGCAGCTCTGATGAAAGTCTAAGCTCTGAGAAAGGCAGTTCAAGAGTGTTTTTTCTATTTCCAAGCAAGATGATCCCCTGTTGTCTTGAATGTAGCATAACTCTGGTAGGTGTATTCCTTCTCAACAGTGTGCTTTCTGTACCGCTCATTTTTCTAAGCACTCGCCGGCTTAGCAAAACAACATAAAATATTTACAATAATGTTTTTTTTTTTCTGAAACATAAGGTAACCATAAAGACATGTAAGCTGTTGTCATTATTTTGTTTATGATCATTATGCTGGGTTACTTTTTCTGCACATGGATATGGCACGAGAAAGTGTCTGTTGGTTTGTGTGTTGCAGTGACAATTTGAATGAACACACAGGAAAAAACATGTAGTATGGGGAAAATATTGCAGAGTTTGCCGTTAACTGGCAGTTACATGCTTTTTATTGCAATCAAGTGTCAGAAAAGTATTGAATTTGACTATATTCAAATGTCAAATAATCGATAGGGGGAGATCATGTGAGATTAAGAACTGCAAAATTGTCACATCGTCGCCCACATATCATAGGCCAAGCTCATTTTCTATGGCAACTCACATCACTGATGAAAAAGAAGTGAAAGGTTTAGGCCTGCGGCACACATCTAACTGAATTATATTTTGTAAGACACAAACGTTAGTCCCTGGAAAATCTACATATAACAACTGGACACATTTGATGGTCAAACCTATAGGCTACACGTGCACTTCAGGTGCTCAAGACTGGGGACTGGATTAAACAGTAACTACAAAGACAAACATTACAATTCTCAAAAACCTTGCTAAAAATAAACTAATATCTGCCATGCTGATTGTGAGTGCAGTGTGTTACAAAATGACCTTCAGAGAACATTTAACACTACAGCAATAACTACATTTAGACATTAACATCGGTATATAAAAAGTAAATTTAAAATATAAAGAGACTGTAGGGTTGGGGTGAGGTAATTACAACAAAATGATAAAATCTTACACAATAAAATATCAGACAAAACCAAAAGGGCCTACCTGTTTTAAAGCCGGATAGAACAGCTGCAGAAACTGTAACTGTGGTCTTCATGGTCTAAATATCTGGACTAAGCGCCCAAACAGACTAATTTCATCCACATATTTTAAATAGCTGTGGAATTTTTAACATCAGTATGCATGCATTTTTGGAATCCTTTAATGTCTTTAATTTTGCATCAGGAAATGATCACTAAAATTCTGCTGAGTTTTGGTTTTAGCAAATGAGTTTCCCCATGTTCTCGTTCGTTCAGGGGCACTTTCCTGTTCATAAAACTGTATCTGACAGATGAAAACTGCCTGTGGGGTGTGGAGGTGGTGGAATGCATTGGCCAAACTGTCATCTAGACCTAAAACACGTACAAAAACTTTTGAAGTTTGCGTACCATGTGGAGAAATGTTTGACTTGTGTAAGGACAGAAATGAAAAAGGTTTCGGGGTTGTTTGTCGGAAAACCCCAAACTTGTCCACTGCCTTCAGGGGCTAAACGGTTGTCGCACAACAGCCGATGGGTTCTGGGATTGAAAATGGGGGTGCTGTGTGTTTGAGTTGAGCTGATAAAAGCAGTGTGTGCCCATCAGCTGAGAAGCGCATCACGATTCCCCCGCTATGCGCATGCAAGGCATCACTCTCAGGCTTCTCAGTGTTTTTTAGTGTTCAAATCGGATGACAGTTAAATGTCAGGGAGAGCAGCCCAGAAGCAGGACGCCTGCCAAACTGTATGCCTGTGCTCCTCAGGCAAAGTCAGCAGCTATTGGGGGAGTATGCTGTGCGTTAAAATAAAACACTCATTTACAGAGGTCAGCTTCTTTTCACTGAGAAAACAAGGCCAGATGAACAGCAAAGAAGTGGTCATTTTGATTATTGTTTTGGCACTTGGCAGGAGTTAATATACCACTCTGCTTATAACCTTTATTCATTCTGACATTTAATTGCATTAAATTAAAATTCCACCTTTTCATACCTATACACCACATAAGTCAAACTCAAGGCCAGAGAGATGACTTTGATTTTCTGTAACTATCAGTCAAGTTTCATATGTCCCACAAAACAGATACTACAAACCCCAGCATGCACTGCAACGCCCTGCACTATCAACACCACAAAACACCTTTGTGCCCCCATAGTTACATAGTATTCAGACTAAATGTTTGAGGGTGAATCCTAAAAACACTTCCCTTTGTGGGATATTCTTGCAGTTTTTTGCTTCAGTTAAATGGGAAAAAGTAACAAACATGTTTCCTGATAAAAAGTAAGCTGATGGTTGGCTGTAAAACAGTGGAATTCCAGTACATAGTCTACTTTTTTATTCTCTTATGAGAATCAAACAATTGAATGCCAGTAGTCAACAGATACATGCTCTTACATGTTTACCTTACTAAACATTTGGCTGCAAATTCAGATCTGTGTGAAAAAGCCCAATATCAAATTTGTCCCAAGGCGTTCCCAGCACACCCTGTTTAACTGGTGTTATCATTTTATAACCAAAGTCACGACTCTTGGTACCAAAGGCAAAATTTTGGTAGTGTGACAACATCACAATAGCTGACCCTGCCATTTTTATATAGCATTGCCCAAGAGGCTCCTCCAGCCTATTAGTCACTTTTTTTGAGGAGTGAAAGCACCTTGAGAACAGTCTGACTTGACAGGTACGAGTGAAAGGCTGGGTGTTATCTCAGCTCTATGTGCTACAGTGTACAAGAACACTGATAAGACTGTTATAGTCTCTCCAACTCAAGGACAGGACAGGTGTGCATGTGTATGCCTGTGTGCATGTGTGCGTGTGCGTGTGTGTTCACCAGTGCTGGACATGTAAGTGACATAGTGAGTGAAAGAAAAAAAAAAGGCACATGACAAACTTGTGAAAGGATAATGAGGAAAGAAAGAGCTGGACAGGAGCAAGAGGGAGACAGAGTGCGCAGTACAGAGTGAGACAGCTGCACTGCACTAGGTCCACTTGTCGGGGGTCGTCAGTGTGTGGCTGCAGGGCTGCGACAGCGCTCTGCACACACGCTCTCCCACTCACCGCCTTCTTCTAGTGTTTCTCATGAGATGACAATTCTGGTTACCTGCCAGGAAAATTAATGTGTCTCAGCAAACTTGATTCCTATGTATTTTGGCTGCTGTGGTGGACTGAGGCTATGTCCACCCTGAACAGGGTAGCCTAAATATGAACACGCTGTTTTAGTGTGTTCAAACGTTTCGCAGACCATTTTCCAAAACTCCCGCCACCTCTGAAATGCCTCAACTGCTTCCCCCTATGAAGCACGCCCACACTCATGGCCTGCATATGCTCAATACTAATTACCCCGTCTAGACTACAACGACACACCAGCATTTTCAAACTTGCACACCTTGGGGAGAGTTTTTGGGAAAACAAACAAAAAAAGGTAAACAGCACCAAAAATAATCACCTTGTTTTGACCTGTGATTGTATCTCTCCCCTATGCTCCACCAGTGTAATCCTAAAAATGTCAAAATGCAGCAATGAGATAAATCAGTGGTGTCTGAAATATTTCCCAACACATGAACAGACAAATGATATCATCCTTGCTTTGGGTCAGTCAGTGTAGTTTTTAAGTCTTTAAAATGGCATAATAAAAGTCTGAAATGCAAAATATCCCAAAGTTTTTGTTAAAATTGCATTAGTGGGGTCTCAGATATAGCACATTTCAAGACTAAATGACACAGCACCCCGTTAGAGTGCAGTACTGAAAATGCTCAAATGCTCAACACTGCACATGTGCTTCCCAACACAGAGCTAATCAGATGGAAGTATAACAGTTGGCTAATGTTGCAGGAGCAAGGAGCAAGTTAGACTGTGCTAGCCTCATTAGCTTACAGCACAGGGAGAAAAGAGATACTAAGACATTAGAAGCAGCCTCACTCTGGTGGGACTCAGCAGAGATACTTCACTTTGTTAAGTGATGTACTGCCAAAGTACATCCCGCTTGGATCTCTGCACACAACAGCAATGACTTAGAAAACCGGTTAGTTACACTGAAATTATTCTGATAGCATCTTGCTTACTAAATGTGATGTATTTCCTGTTGAAACAGGATATTGGGGTGTGGCTTAACATGGGCAGGGGTCATTCAAAAGGGTAAATCATTAAAGCTAAAAATATTTTTTAACACATTCTGTTGTTAGCCCATTTTTTGTTTCACTGTGACTTGAAACATCCAAATCGAGTATTAAACTGCAAACATGCTCCACCTCTCCTCTCAGTTCATTCTTCTCTGTTCCTCATTCTCTCATTTACCTACTCCTCCTCCTCTCTCGTGTGGTAGTTCATTCCCTACCTCTCCTTCTCTCACTCTCTCATCAGAGCTAGTTTTTGCAGCTTGCTGTGCACATTAGACTGCCACAGGCTACCATCAGCATTAGCCACCACCAAGCCCCACCTCTCCTCAACGATCTACATTATCTCTCCCCATTTCTCCATCTCCCTCATATCAACTCGAAAAGTTTTACAGACAATAACTTCAAAACACATTACAATCATGTAAATTTATATCAAAACAAACAAATTTGTTGTGGTACCCCGACACGCAGGGACAAAAAATTTAGAGCCGGGACCACTCATCGCTCATTACTGTTAATTCCGTAACAGGCGGCTCATCAATAAGTAAAACATATCATTGTATTTGTATTATTTTGTATCATATAGTATTATATTTTAAATTAATTAATTTGAAAGCCAACTGGGTTTCCAATCGTTTTCTTCCTTGTTTTTCCCTAGTAACAGTTGATGTAGTTGGCTGTGATTGGCTGCCAAGTGAGCGCAAATGTCAGTCAGCCTGTCCCAAAAAAAAAAAAAAAAAGGCTCAGATTTTTTTTTTTTTTTTTTTTATAAATAATAAAAAAATAACAAAAGGACCTCTGTACCGAGTTAATGAAGTCAGATATCAGACTGTGTTCAGAACTGAGGGACTACACTGAAGCTGAACACATTTGGTTTTCTGACGACTTGATAATTTTGTGCGATGTATCGAATTTTCAAAATGGCATATTGTCCCAGATCTACTTAATTCAGCTGATCACTACACTGGCTCTCCCTTAGCCAGCCTCGTTCTCCCTGCACACACAGGGAGAAAGAGGCACCGCAGTACAAACACTTCAGGTGGAGTCTAATGCTACATTCCCAAGGGTGCTACAGCATGCAACCCTGGCAAAACCAGCTCAAAAGCCTACTGGGTATGGCTGGTTAAGCCTATAAATAAACCTTGTGCCACGTAGGCTCTGAGGTCTCAGATAAACACACTGGTGGAGCAGAAAACCAGTCCAGTCACCGGCCAAAAGCTGGTACATGCTCTGGTTAAGGCTGCAGAATTTGTCTAAACCCCCAGTTACTTTGTAAGGTAGCAGCACATAAACTGGGGGTCATTAATTTCATTAACATTCATTAACACAACATTTCCTAACACCTAGATGGCTGGTAAATTAGTCCGAGTAGGTGGGGAATCTTGGGACTTCTCAGCTACCATAGCCAAAGTTTCATGCAGTCTTTCACTTTTCACAAGACAATATTCAGCAAAACGTCTTAGTCAGCCACAGCCTAACAGAGAAAATCCTTGGGTCTGAGTGACAAATCTTCCAAGGACTACATATCCTCCAACAGAGAAAAAACTACAAGTAGAGCAAAGACGTCACAACTAATCGAAACCACCCATCGTTTTCCAGCTCATGTCTGACTTGGCAGCTCCTCTCTAGTGCTCTACTTCTTTTTAAATTCCCTCAGTAAAATGAATTTATTTTTAGAAGTATCTGTCACCGAAATTGTGACATGACACAACCCTGTCACACAATAAACATCCAAGTGTGTCCGCATCTAATACACACACACCGACATGAAAAAAATTCTGATTTTACTTGCCAGTGAATTCAAATGTGTGTGCATGCACAACAGTGGCAAATCCACCGTGTCTTAATCTTAGCTGTGACAAACTGGCAATATAAAACGGTATCTGGTCTTGACCACGGTGGAATTGAATTTCTCTCTTAACAAGAGACATGAAAAAATAAATAAATAAATAAGCCAAACTGTCAGGACTTGTCTGAAAGCTTAATTTACAAGACATGACAAGCACCTATTAAGTTGACAAAGCTCCCCAAAAGACATTTAAGAGCTAAGATGTCTCATTTTGCCTTTGCAAGTGTTCATTACTCTGAAATAGGAACTGAATGAGGAGGAGTGATAATCATCTTAAAAACGCCTGTGCTTCCAACAGTTTGTGACGATGACATCTCAAGACGTGTAAATAGCGTGAACAATAATGAACAGTAATCTGTGCAAGCTCTAGTGTGCTGACAGATTATTTTCACAGCAGCGGAACACAGCAGAGCAGCGTGATGAGTGGAGGGAGGCCTGTCTGCAAGAACCAAATATGGAGGAAAAGAGCATACGCCGGCAGACGGCCTGCCTGTCTGGCTGCCACACACTCACGGCGGAGACTCTCCCTGGCGTCACATGATCAGCCTGATGACATCACCTCCTGCGGAGTAAAAGGCTCAGGCAGCAGAGGGCTGAGTGGCTGAGAGGGAGAGGGAGGCGTCTCCCTGCGCACACTGAGCCACAGTTAAACCCACAGAGAAACACTAACATACACACACACACACACACACACACACTGAGCCTAAGTCACACTACAAGACGGGCACATTTTTGCCTGACAAGGGCAGTTAAGGCCGGGGCCCTGCTCATATTTGGTTCTTATTATGGTCAGCTCAGACAGATCGCCAGTCACACCTGGCATTATCCTGCGTCTCCAGTGCCGGGTGCTTCAACTTATGCTCAGCCTCAGATCAATCCATACTCCTTTCCTTTCCTCTCTTATGCAGACTTCTCCATAGCTTACTTTTAGGCCACATTCACACTGTGGGGCTGCATGCTCAAATTCCAAATTGCTGCTTGTATCCTGTTTTTTTTCTCTCTGTTGACTGCAAAAAACTATTTTAGGATGCTATCTGTCACCATACTGAAGTATCAGTAATGCTGAAAACATGCTTCTGCTTCCACACAGGCTTTGGGATTCATTTATTCATTTTTTTATTGAATGGCCATGTGGTCCACTTTGGACTTTAAAATGCGACTCCATGCTGCTTCGAGCTTTTTGTGCCGAGTAGAAAACAGACCAAATGCAGACCAAACACTGAGTACACTGCAAAGAAAAATGTTGCACTACAAACACCACTTCCCTGTTCTGCATTGCTTTCTATAATTCATGTGTGGCATGCGCTTTTAATTTTGTGCAAGCCTTTTCTGAACTGGCTCTCAAATATCCTCCATTATGTAAGAGGATAAGTATTTAAGGCCGGGCTCAAATGTCATTTATCTTGTACAGCTTACTACCTACTTGCGTTCCCACTATACCAGCCATTTCTTACTTTTCTTTCCTACTTAGCAGTCCTTTGAGCTATGCCAGCTACTCTACCACTGACACTCCTCTGCTTTTCAAGACTCTCCCAATGTCTGCCTCACTCTCAAACACAGTCTCTTCGAGCAAATATCTTACAGTTTGTGTTTGTTCTGTTTCATGGCTTACACCGCAATGTTTTTAGGACAAATCTATTTTCCCAAAATCATTTTAGAATCAAACTACGCTTGAGATCATTGCTAAGGCTTTCAACCACAAGAGTCCATTCAGAGTTTTTACACGCTTAACAATTACATACACACGCTGTAACACAGAGTCCACGCCCAGAGCACACACCTACACAGCTGAGCCCTCGCACAGGGTTGTGCCACTATCACAGAGTCCAGACATGACTCTGAGCCAGATAAAGCAGCTCAGGCTGGAAGGCGTAAGGCAGCAGCTCATCTGAAACAGCTGTGTGTGTGTGTGTGTGTGTGTGTGTGTGTGTGTGTGTGTTAGAGATGGAGAGAGAGACAAGGATGGGGGTAGAGTGATGACACCAGGCTGCTAACTACCATTTTCTTTTCTACACACCAAAACACATTACATTTATAGCCAACTGTGGACTGTGGATCATGAGAATGAAATGCCGCTGTAATTTCAAATATTTTCTTCTTCAGTTTTCCCATATTTCTCGTATTTTTCATGTATACATATATAGATATAGATATAGATAAATAATATTTGCATGATGGTTCCAATATTTCCATCTGTCCACTTTCCGTACCGGCTTATTCCTAATCAGGACCACAGGTGGATGGAACTTATCCCAGCATGCATTGGGCAGAAGGCTTCCACTATTTCATTCTGCTTTAATAGGCAAATTTTTCTTTTTGTTTTATGGAAATTTGTTGCTCTGTATATTTTCTTCTTCCGTGTATTATCCTTGACAAAGCTTCAGCTCTACAAGGGGTTTGAGGTTTCTATTTCAGCTTTTGCCCACTCTGCAGAGTACAGCTCCACAAGGGAAAGCACAAAGGTGAAAAAAGAGCAACATATGATGCTCTAAGAGGTAATACTCAATGACACTAGTAAAGAGATTTGTACAAATCATTGGGATCCTTAATGAGCTGTGTTTTCCTGTTCAAGAAACCAATAAGAGACCGGTGGGCGGGACTTATCAGCTCACTCACTTTTTGCACAATAATTGGAGATATTCTTCCAGGCCTCCCCCACCCACCCACCTCCAGGTCTACACTTCCATAAATATACTGTCATCAGTGGGAAACACTGAAATCAGTTCTAAAAAGTATTCGATTCGATACAGCCCTCCAGGTTTTCCCTGTTTCCTCTGAAGGGCCTGCTTCTGTTAGTTGCTGGTTCTCTCAAATATGGTACTTGCTTGATCACCTTCTGCTGGAAATCGGTGGCATACAGTGCGAGACATGACTAACTATCACCACCCCCACCCCAATGGAAATTGATGCTTTCACAATATCAGAAATATTTTTCATTTTGCCTCCTAGTTCAAGGCTGCTGCCATGACACCCCACGCTACACAGTCAGATCAGGACAGCAGTATCCAATTCTGCTCAGGATACAGTGATAGAGTAAGGAGAGCCAATAGGAGCATTTGTTACTTTCAACTAGTGGCACACCAGATCCTTGACTTTGAGCTGGAGCAGAGGCCTGCAATGAATAACCTTCCACAAATAACCTCCACAATACCATTTCCCACTTTTAATTAACAAACACCCCCAGCAGTGTGATAAAACAGAAGGCTACTGGCCCATTCAGGCAAGTGACAGACCGATCAGCTGGCCTGAACCTCTCTCATACTGCTCCTGGGCCACCTGGAGCTCCTTACCGTCACACCCTGGTTTAAAATCTCACCGTCTATAAGACCACAACTCCTTTCATTCCAATAAGCCTCTACTCTATTGCCTTTTTTCCAACTGTTGCTAAATGCTAATTTTTGCATTAGATTTGTGTGCTTATTTTTCACTTGTTTTTTTTCCTCCTGCTGTATCCGGTCACTCGTCCTGTTTGCTCACTCAAAAACCATGTTGGAGGAGAAAAGAGACACACTTGAGATTGAGAGCCAAGAAACCAAAACCTGATCAAAATATGCTGAATGGAGAAAACATATGGACAAAAAGAGACTATTATTGCTACTATTACTACTGGACAAACATTTGACTGATGAAGAAAAATACCCGTTGAGTAAGAACTGCATGTGCACACGGGTACAAAATGGTAAGCCAGTTAGTCTAGCTACTTGAGTTTGCAAACAATGTGCTGATGAATGAAGCAGCTGATGTGATTATCTAAAATGCCTTCTATTCAGGCCATCAATGAAATGAGGAGGCCCATCTCCCTGACAAAGCCATTCCACTGAGATCAAGATGTAAACGGCTTCTTTGTTGAGATTAAAAAACATTAGAAATATCATGCCTTTGAAGGTGATAAACTCAGTCAAAATACCTGCTGCAACCTAACAACATACTCCATGTCTGTGTTAGGGAAATTATGGAAGTAAACAAATTCATGTTGTTTACATGGAAAACTGTTAACCATTTTTAACCTCCAAACATGAAGACATAAACTCATTTACAGACTAACCAACCAGCTGGGCTCCAGTCGACATGGGAGCAGCCATTCAGAGACAGTGATGGTGACAGTCTGTCCTGCAACAATGAACCCACTTTAGCCCTTCACGCATCAGCACTCCTTCCAGGTTCGCGACCTCTGCCGGGTCCTGACACCTCATAAAGCCGAGCTGCAAGCAGCCGCAGGGTCTGATCACCAAAGGTGTGTGTGGGGCGGGGGCTGCTTCTTCACGGCAACAACAAAGAGGAAAAGAGTCAAAGGGTGAGAATAAACACCGGAGACCAACAGGTGCCCATGCTAATTTTGAAACTGCCACCCCCAATCCTGTGAAGTCAAGCTGCAGAGAACTGCACCTGAATGGTTCAGGTGTGCCAGACAAAACACCATGTAACCCAGGCTCCTTAAAATTCACAAATTCTGTCTGTGCTGGTGCCTTTTAGATACTGTCATATTTATAAAAAAAAAGAAAAAAAGAAAAAAAAAAGAAACTATTTTTTTACAATTGAATTTTAATTGAGTTTTGCTATCAAAAAGCATCACAAATCACGTTTTTTTCATGTGTTTTAATGAAATGTGTGAGACAGTGGCTTCTCTTTTAACGCCACACAGGTCCTCCCCCGTTCTCTTCATATCCAAATTTAGTTAAAACAGAGGGGGCTCAATTTGCACTTGTTTGTGAGGGTTCCTGCACACACTACAGGAATGCTAATGTGTCAGGCTGAACCTGCCAGTCATTCCTGAGCAGATTCCTTGACCAAGAGTCGCAAAAAGTCATCCTGCAGGATAGCCCTACATGTCAGTCTACATTTGTTGCAACAACCCGGCATCCACTTACTGATTCAAATAGACACTGACCAGTACTAAGGCTGGGTATTACATATGATACCTCAAACTGAAAACTATTTCCAAAATGATAACTTTTAGGATATCTCTTTACAAAATAGAAGTATATGGACTAGGTGACAACATATGTTCAAAACATCCAAGAGTTTTAATGCCTTAAAATGGATACCATAGATTACAAGAGATAGGAAATGTGTGGAGAACTTAAACTTAAGTTCATTCTGGAAATTGTAAATGGAAATCCAAGATCAACTTATTAAGACTTGATCTAATTTTAAATGGTTTTCTTATTCTTGAAAACATACATCAGACAGCACGGCATAAGTCACACAAGCACATCCACATACCAGGAAGTAGTTCATTGATATTTAAAGTGTAGTAGCTTAATCAGTGCATTCATTTAATAGTTTTTTGAGCAATTCTTAAGCCTCTGATATACTAAGCCGCCAGTCAATCTGATCTGGCTGTCTTGTTCTGTCTGTGGCCAACTTGTTGTGCACGTGGTGTGTGCTGCAATGTCAGACCTCAGACGCCTTTCAGTCAGCCTTCCTCAGCAGCTTCCCAGCCATGTGGAGTCGGCAGCAAAGGCCATCAGTGACCGGGTTTTTGAGTTGATGTTGCGCTAACTTGCCACTAGCAAGTTCGCTAACTAGACAGCTGTGGTCTGGTTAGCTTGTTCAGGCTGACGACACAGTTTTGATTCGTAAAACAAACTGGTCAGAGTGGCATATTTATATGATCCCAAGACTCCTGGATTACTTTTTTGAGACTACTGCCTCCTCTTGGTATGGAGGATCATTTCCCCTCACACCGGAGCATAAGGTGCTACTACATAGGGCCCATCAGCTGCAGTTTGTGCCGTGTGTTCACAGACAACATTTAACAGGAGATGTGAGGGGACGCAAAGTGATCTTAACATTTTTCTTGGTCTTGTTTTGTTCCTTGAAGACAACTTGGTGTGCTTTGGACGTTACACACAACACTGGACATTGTTGAACTCCAAAGTGTTGCTGTCGCACAAATTACGTTGAACCTCCACCTTCTGATACCAATCTTGCAGACCCTACACCTAAGCTTCTGTAAAGCACTAGCACACTTGTTGGTCAGTAATGCCCCTTTTCCACTAGTACCTACTCAGCTCGACTCAGCTCGACTCGGCTCGACTCGGCGCGGTTTGAGAGCTTTTCCATTAGGTGGCAGTACCCGCTAGCAGGTCCCATTTTGGGACCTACTCAGCCGGGGTTCCAAGCGAGCTGAGTCGAGCTGAGTCGAGCCGAAAATGTGACGTGAACGCCGTGCAGGCAGCTGATTGGACAGGGAGTGACGAGAGCGACTCCTGCACGAAAACAAAACCCGACATTAAAAAAAAAAAAAAAACACGAC
>OMLB01004247.1:43765-53891 GCA_900302555.1 Myripristis jacobus
CAAAGTGTTGCTGTCGCACAAATTACGTTGAACCTCCACCTTCTGATACCAATCTTGCAGACCCTACACCTAAGCTTCTGTAAAGCACTAGCACACTTGTTGGTCAGTAAGTAGTGGTTACTTATGCCCCTTTTCCACTAGTACCTACTCAGCTCGACTCGGCGCGGTTTGAGAGCTTTTCCATTAGGTGGTAGTACCTGCTAGCAGGTCCCATTTTGGGACCTACTCAGCCGGGGTTCCAAGCGAGCTGAGTCGAGCTGAGTCGAGCCGAAAATGGCACCGATAAGCTCTCCAGGTTAGGTTTCAATTTTGTGCTCAGAATTCACTCTGTCTCTCACATGCAGAGAGACGATCAGCCAAAAGCAATGGGTGCCAGACAGAGCAGAAAACAAGTTCGCTGTCCACCAGCACAACCACATTTGGCTGGAGTTGATTTTGCACCCTGGTATCCAGTCATTTAGAACATGTTTGCCTAAATTTGAAGCTAAGTTTGCTTTTGTTTTTTTTTTCTCGCCCCAAAAAACAAATCAGCTCCAATGATTAGCTAACTCTGCCCAGAGCACACCAACAGCCAATTCCATGTTAATTTAACCACCTGGCACCTGTCGAAAGCCACTGGATTAGTGAGAAACAAACTACCTCAGCTGAAGCCTATCGCCAGTGTTTGTTTTGGGTCACAAGATGAGATTATGAGACAGTGATATTATTACATGAAGGTAAAATAAAAATAAAAAAAACTCCATTTAATTTGTTCCTGTGACACTCCCAAAGTGAAGCTAATGCACAAGTACCCTGCTTTCTTTTAGGAAAATGTTTCTAAATTTAATTCATGGGGTTGTGAGAGTTGCAAACCACTTGCCAGTGTGTGTGGTTTGCAGTATTTTTTATCTAGGACACAGGACAGCAGCTTGGACATTTCTCACATATTTCAACATACCATCAAATGACCTTCAGGGGCAGGCAACCAATTCAGTGACACTTTGGAAAAGAACAATGTTTTTTAGCCTGGGACAAAAAAAGTTGTGAAACTTAGTCTTACCCTTGGAGACAGTCTTGATAATAAAAAACATTAATACTCTATTCTGTGGCGAGTCACCAGAGAGGCTGACGGCAACACTACAAACATCTACGGCCATTCCATCAGTAGTTTTCACAGAAGTCTGACACAAACATGAACTGAAGTTGTTCGGGAAAACTGGGCCTCCATGGTTGGAATATGCACACAAAATTAAGGCCACATTTATTCAAAATACACAGAAAAGCTTGAGTGAATCCAATTTAGTTTAACTTCCATGGATCACCAAGACAGTCAGGGGACCACAATGTCCTGCCAATCAGATGAATGTTGTCGATTCATTTTCAGCCTAGTGCCCCACTTAATATCCTGGTTTTTGTTTTATGGCTGCAAAGCTGTCACAATCGTCAGATATGTGGAAAACACAAAGACATCTATCCAACAAACACAATACAGCTCCACTACTGCAAAATTTAACAGAAGTCTAGCAGCCACAGACAATGGATCAGTGTGTCAGCTAAACAAGGGACATGTAGGCCTATATCTCATACAAACATTTACATTACTGGAGTAGTATAGTTCTCACCATGACTGTATAGTATGCATAATAATGTGGACCCTGTTTTTTAAAGACCATGCTTCTGCAGTTTGCCCTCACCTACCAGACTTTCAATAGGAGCTCAAGGACAAGACGCAGAGGCTTGCAGTCTAATACCCTGGAGATGGCTCAACAACACAGGATACATGTCTACTATTTAGTATGATCACTTCTGGCTACAGCTGGAGTCTTTTCACCACCTGCAAGCTGTGTAGGTGGGTAAATGATCATTATCATCCAGCTGCATTCTAAAAACCCAGTTTATGGAAACTAAAGTGAAGTAGCTGGTGGCTTCTGGGATCTACCTGCTAGTGGGGCCAGTGGCTTTAAAGTGAAGTTCCTGCCTAAAATAATGGTAAAACCTTGAGGGATTTCAGTTCCTGATTAAGCGGCACGTGTGATGATACTCATAAGCAAGTCAACTAAAAATCCACTCTTCACTTGCAACAAATTAAAAAAGTTGTGTAACTTATTTCTTAATAAGTGTTCACAGAACCTGTGCAATACAGTTTAGTGCTGCTGGGTATTCGACATACAACTTAGCACTTAGCCAAAAATTCACACTAGAACTCTTACAACTGAGGAGGAATGTGTTCAGTATCTTGCTGAAGGACACACTCTGAACACACATGACTGTCTACAGATGCACACTGACCATTTAAGGCATTGACCTTGTGACCTTTTGGTCACTGGACAGTCTTTCTAACCACAACACCATACTGCCAGACTCTCTAGGAATAGCTATGAGTGCCCAGCACCACAGCAGCCCATCATATTTTTGAGTAGTTGAGTATAGTTGAGTAGTGCTACGCACACTAAAAGACCCAACATTATTTCCTTGTGATGAAATAAAACTTGTCTTACGTTATGGGGCTCAAAACATACCTGGGAGAGCCCAAATTTCCCCACTACCCCTTTCATATTCAACAACAGCATGTAGTGGATGTTTGCAGGATTATCATATCGTGGAGGACTATCATATCATATCATCTGTGTGCGACTGTCACTGTATGATGTAAGACAAGACTTGTCGGAGATATCAGATTTATGACTACCTCACCCCAATAACTTGGACACTGATAATAACACAATATCACAGCCCATGCTGGGGGGTCATGGGGGTTGTCTGTTACACACAGCTACAAAGTTCGCCTTATTTTGCCATCACCAACAAGCATGGCAAGGTTGGCCTTGCTCTTCACAGCTGCAGACAGACAGCAGCATCTGTAATATACAACTGAAAGCTTTTGGTTAGGCTGTAGAGCTTGCCTGAATGTGTCGTCACAATTCAAACAACAGAGTGATATAATGAAAACTACGATCAATTTTTAACACTTCCGTTCCTTGTTATCTGTGAAGATTTTGACAGCCATAAGAAAAGACAAAACTTGAAAAATCCCTTTTGGGAAAGTGGGAAATACTGGCTAGTTATCACAACCAGTGGCTGTCTGCCAAGTTACTTGCTGATGTGACAACATTGGGAGCCATCCATCCACCCAGCGGTCCAGACTTCAGAGTACAGACTGTGCTGGGTTGGGGGAGGGGGTCTGCATTAGCTGTATTGTTTACACGCGGATTGGCACACCAAACAATCCACCTGGCAAACACAAAATACCACAAATATCGTGTGCTCGGGAGAAGAGCCAGAGACTTGACCGTTCAAGTGCGCAAACCCGATGTATCAGCGTGTATATCAACATGAGGAGAAAACACATGGCAGAGAGGCAAGAAACCACGTTGCCTAGACATACAGAAGAGGACCGGCAGCAGTCTCCTCCCTAGTCCGCATGATCAATAATCACAAAATCATTTGACGTGGCTTTTATTTGATATCCGCCCTTTCCTAGCATAGCATCCATTTTTATATTTATAACATTGAGTAAAAACACACTGTCGTTGCCTCGGATCAGTTAGATAGGATAATATAATCATCGGTAGGGGCCAGTGATCATGCGGAAGCCATGATGACTATGGCAGCCTAGCCAGCTAGCTGCCAGGCTAACATTAGCAACCTGGGAATACACTGGGCTGTGCTAACTATCGATACACGACATGACAACCAGCGTAAAGCTCAAATATTCGTACTTTCCAGTGTCAGACGGGCCAAAATTGCACAATAACTGGTCATGGGCCGCAAAAAATTAATGAAGATAGCAGCGCCCATGCATTTCTGTCGGGGAACACGTGGAGAGAACACGTGACGTTCCATAACAAACCTGCTCGTTTTTTCAACATTAAATTGACATATGCTTCATCTTTTAAGTGTTTTGGCCTCTGGACTGAATTATCTCGCGTGTAAATGCTTACAGTGTGATTTTACTCATAGTTACTGGAAGTCGTACATGGCAGCTAAGGCTAAGCTAGCCAGCTAAAGGGGAAGGGCTTGGCGTCGGACTAGGCCAAGAAAGGGACTGGCTGCTATTGTTAGCTGGCTAAGCAGCTAGGCAGCCAGCCAGTCACTGTCTCTCTTTAATTAACACACGACACATGCCAGGGGTCACTGTCTTGCTAATGCTTCATAGGACTGCCGAAACCTGCGCCTACAACACACTGACAGCATAAACACGGTTAATAACTGGCGAGGGAATGCAAACAGGGGTGTGTAAGGGATGACAGGGTGGCAGGACACTGGACACACTGAGGGGTGGACATGGTGACCAGGCTAAACAAGCAGTCATCGAGTTGTTGTTACAGTAAAAAGACCTGAGTCTCAACTCCACCGCCAGCATATGCAGGCCAAGAACACCGACGAAAAACAAAATCTTAAAAAAGAAGAAGGAAATAAGGGATAGATATATACACCGCCGACGTTGCCACACCATAACTTTAATGCATGTAAATCCATCCTGCGACTCAAGAGCAGCTTGTCTGGGGCTACTAACAAAAGCAGAGCAACTTTTAGCGTTGCATGAAATTAGGAGTGCCCATAAAAACA
This sequence comes from Myripristis jacobus, assembly GCA_900302555.1. NCBI lineage: Eukaryota > Metazoa > Chordata > Actinopteri > Holocentriformes > Holocentridae > Myripristis > Myripristis jacobus. Next base: position 48,314 of record OMLB01004247.1, read on the forward strand.
TGCAAAACAAACGTCCCATACACTAGGAAATGACTGATAAATTATGTGGGTTTTACGTGCAAGCGAATCCCAATTAACCACCCCGGTTCACTCCCCACCCTCAAATCCAGGAATAGTACGGGGGCCTTTTACTCTAAATATAACCAGCTTGCTCGCCACACAGCAGTCCAGAAACAGACCGAGGCAGAGAGCAACAAGAGGGCGACCTGGCTTGTTGTCCACATTGGGGTCTCTTTGCACAACCATTCTATTTCCCACCTGACAGCTGCTTGGTCATCTTTGTGGCCCAGGTGACCGCACCTGGACCGACACGTACACGTTCATGACAACAAGACAACCAAAAATAAATAAGACAAATAAGACGTATAGGGAGGGTACAAACCATGGTGTGCTTGTCCATTCACGCTGACCACGGTCACCGCGTTCATTTTCCTAGTCCATGGGTTCACCTTGGGCGGGGGAGCTTCAGTAAACTCCCTTTTGCTGCCTTTATCGCCCTCCTCGGCTTTCTTGTTGTCACAACCCTCCTGATCCGAGCTGCCCTTCCCCTGGTGGCTGCCCTCCTCTTTCGCCTGTTTGCAGCTTTGCCCCTTGCCGCTGGCCGTCCCTCCCTGTCCCGGGTCGCCGTCTCTCCTGGCGCTGCTCCCTTCATCGGCGACACTCGCCGACTTGGCCGCCCCGTCCAAGCCCCCCTCTCCGCGCATCACTTTGCTCGTATGGCCGTGCTCCTCTTGTTTGACAAGCGGGTTGCCGGGCAGGAGAGCCTCCACCTGAGTGGCCATTTCCCCTTCTTTTCCTCAGGATTACCCCCCCAAATTCGCCTTCAATTCAAGGGACGAAAATGTGAAGTATTCCTCGGAGTCGGCTGCTCTCTTGTCGCTTCTCCACTCCACCCCTAGACCAAATGCGCTTCAGTCTAAGACGCAGAGTGGTAGATGTTGGATTAAAACATATAAAAAGCGTGTCCGAGAGCCTCTCAAAAATTACAACCTGATCTCCACCACTAGCAGCAATATGGATGATCCTCACCACGCGATAAAAGGGTGCGCGCACGTACGGTGTAGGGGGGAGTATCCACGTAAACGGGGTGCGCGCGTCCGAGGTGACGCTGCCTTCAGGTGCTTCTTCTTAAGCTATCCCATTTCCCATTTCGGAGGTCGTAAAACACGACTTGCTGAGTGCGGTCGAGTACAACACGTCTCTTTTGTCAAATGTAGTTAGCATTGTGTCTCAACATGGCGTCTAACTGCTTCTCTAATCATGTTGGGCTTACTTAAGAAGTCGAGTAGCACAGATAAATCAAGAAGCACAACTTTATGAGTTGAAACAATGCAGCCGGGGTGCTGTGTGTAAGTTGGTTTGTTGGCTTGATTAATCAAATTATCTACTGTGGAACTATAAATAACTAAAGGTCAAAGGTTATATTCAGCTGGTGCATTTTCGACTAGATACAAGCTTGAAAATGGAAAACAGAAAAAGTTAAAGCTTATATAAATGATTAATCATAGAATAACAGAAATGAGAAACTAGCCTATATAATAATAAAATGACCTTAAACAGCTTCCTCTAACTACGGTTATAGAGACGCATAGCAGACGCATTTCCATGGCCAGCCAGCCAGAGGCCATGCATACAAAGCCATCATTACCCGAACACATGACTTAGTATAGTCCATCACAGCATGACATACAATAACAAGAAGCCAATTCATACAGAAGGATTCACATAATTATTGCACATAAAATATACAAACACGAGTAGTTGATTTTCTATGGTTTATCTTAATGTATACGCTTTTATTTACTTATCTCTAGTTGAGTGTAGTTTAGTTTACGACATGTTAATGCTGAAGTTTCCGACAGCGCTTGAAGGCAGCACGCAGTCCTGGATGACGTTGGTCTCACCCCTCTGAACGTAAATCCATCAAATCACAGCCAACTGTGAAGACATTTAATCTCTGTACGAAACATAACGATTTTGTGTGACCGCCTGTAGTCCGCAGCACATCTTCCCCGCGCCTGTGTGGTGTTATTTATTTCTCTACACTTCTGCACGCCTCTTTCAGGCTGAATTTTAGAAAACACAAAAACGAAGGGAAATAATTATCCGCCCAATGCCCCGAATCACCAACCCTACAGTCAAACAAGCACGTGTCCACACCGGAGTAGCACGTGTGTCCGCATGCTCCAATTATACCGTGTTTTTTTCTGGAGCATATCGGCGATATTGGGAAGCGCTTGATTTCAAAATGTCTGGAAAATATATTCAGGCGACCATGTGCTTTTATTATATTATTGTTATTATTATTGTTGTTATTTTAAGTGCACTTGTGTGGAATCATGATGTCGTGTAGACTTATGTTACTTAAATCCAACGTGTCAGTCAACCTTAACTGGCTTTTTTATGTTCATGATTACATAATCGTCATAGGAGTTCAAGTCAGAATTACGCCTACAATTTGATGCTGTGTGTGTGTGTGTGTGTGTGTGCGTGTGTCAGAGAGAGAGATAGATTGAATTAGAGCGCATGTTTTTTTTTCATCTTTGTTTTCATGAGAGAAAAGAAAAAAGATAAGTTCAGATAAATCTGAAATCTCTCTTGTAATTTGAGGCACTGTCGACTTATTTTCCCAAATTGTCTTATAAACCATGTGTTACAGGTACACCTCTTTGGTAACTGATTCAGGATGTTGCCCCATAACTTCATGTATCGTTTGATCCCAACTTCATGTATTGTTATGACAGCAACTCAGTCTCAGGGTGAAAGTTAAAGAGGAAGGAAGTTTGTCTCAGTAGAAATCTGGCACATACGTACACTTGTTCAAAAAATAGCTGGCTTGAACCATCAAGTCTGTCACCACAGATTTTCTACAACACTACTTTTTTAATACCATAAAGAAATTCTAACCTCCAGATTTGACACTAACCCAGGACAGTTATCAAATAAATAAATAAATAAATAAATTTAATTAATAATTTCATGCCTATTACAAAATTAATTTCATGATTATTTGACCAGTTATTAATATTTTTATTGAGCTGATGATCCAAGTGGGCATGTCCTGACATAATGGGTTATAATCCAAAGTGTTTCATAATGACTGTTCAAACTGTTCAGTCACTGTGAAGCCTGGTACATGTGTGCATGTTAGCACCTGTATCTGCACACGCAGATACAGATACCAATCTTAGTTATATTTACACATGTATCGCCTATACCTAAGAAACACAGTCTGTTCATTATATAAATTGCTATAATCTCTATTTATGAGACTGATGAAATTTCCATTGCAGCTACATAACACATACAGTGTGCCCTAACAACCTGAGGGGTAACATTAGTTGATTTGTAGTTATAGTACCTAGGGGAAGAGCAAGTCAAAACAAAATATTACATATTTCATTTCTCATTTAATTATTTATATTACATAAATTATCATGCAATAAAGTATGCTTCCAGTCGTAGTACAGCAATGTAAGAATAGGTGTGAACAGAGCCCTTTTATATTGTTAATGAAATACCAATCAGGGCAATCAGTAACCTCAAACATTTACTATATGTAACTCTCTAGGCCAAGGTCTTTTAGTTCCACCTGATATCCCAACAACATAAAGCCGTTGTTGCAGGATTATGCAGTGAGACACAACTTTCCATAATATTTGTAACAACTGGCAATGTTAACTTGCCTGTAACTGTGAGGATTTCCCAACATCCAGTCATTTGTCATATTTCCATTTCATTTGCTGTTGCAGAGTTTGCACCTATAACCTTGAGGCATGTATGAACAGAGGCTGAAAGCTGCAGTGGAGGATTACACATAGCTACACACAGGCAACCATGAAAGGAATGCTTCCATATTGCTGTCAGGTGAAACCATACCATTTCCAATGAGTTGACCTTGAACGAAACATGAAAATCGTGCATTTTGTGTGAAGGGTCTGAAATACTCTACACAGGTTCTGCAGTTATGGAAACTGAGTAACTCTGAAAAAACTATCCAATTCAAGTAAAAATATGAAAATCATCTTTCTACATGGAAAACAAAATTTCCAGGGACCAGCAATTTTTCAGTGACAGTTATGTAGAGCTGGCCAGTGTTTATTTACTCTTCAAAACAATAGAAACGTGTTGAATTGACTGATGGGTATTTATTAATATAAACACTGGTTTTGTGTTGATGTTTGAGTCTGAGTTAAATTAATACAGATGATTTTACCTCAGGTTTGCCCTTAGATCCAAAACCTTGCTTGTTATCCATTTGCTTACATTATTAACCACTTTAATAACATGTGCTTGTCTCACACATGTTGCCGTTGACATTTTTACTGTGGGGCTTGATGTAAGCAGACAACTGGAGGAAAAAAAATCAAGATTAAGGAAAACCACGAGGTGGTGTTTCAAAATGAATCTACGCATGACATTTAAGAAAAAAAGTAGAGTTTAGCTTGTAAATCCTTGAGTGTCATATCTGATGTGATACTGTCTTCCCGATGATAAAAAGTCCTCTGTCCCATGAAGCATCACATGAGCTGTCTGCCTCTCCACAGCGAGCCAATTCACTACAGCAGGACATCTCCACTCAAATCACTCCCGGCTGCACACTCAGGATTCCCTGAGAGTTCATGACTAAATGCTAAAAAATGCCCACAGAAATGACATGACATGGAGTTTTTCATAGCTTTCTGTAAAAGGCTGTGCTAAGGGTGTCCAGGGTGCTGCATTAGAATAGTAAGGCATGAGGCCTTACTCTGTGTGAACAAAAGGGGTGTGTCAGCTTTAAGAGGGAAAAAAAGCATATTGCATGGAAAGATAACCTGAGACAGAGAAGAGAAAGAGGAAAAGAGAGAAAGGTGCTAAAACAGTGTTAGAAAGAAAGCAAGAAAGAAAGACTGACAGAAAGAATGAAAAGAGAAAGCATTCTTCTGTTCTTCTGAATGACACCCAGCCCATGGAACAGCCCCCCTCCGCCCCCCAGACACATACACACACGCACACACGCCCCTTTTACTACTCTTCCTCATACCTGTGCAGAGGTGTACAGCTTTGAGGGGTGGAGCCACCAGCTCTGATATGAGACCAACAGCCAATAAGAATGAAGCCGACCCACATTTGTAGTTGAACCCTAGCTGTATGACTGATTTTTATTGCTTTAAAAAGGTATGTAGTGTGTTTGAGTGAGTCATGAGTCAGCAGCAGATTGGCCTAGCAGTTAGAGAACATGCCCTGTGATTAAAAGGTCAGAGGTTCAAGTATGTGTACCAAAGCAGTGTAAGTAGCTCTGGTTATCAGAGCAAGTTACATATAAAAACTAAAAAAAAAAAAAAAAAAAAGACATTGCTAATTATAATGAGCTCAACATGCTTAACCTTATTTAAATGGAGTTCCTACAGTGCATCCAGAAAGTATTCACAGTGCTTCACAGTGCAAAACGTTTTTTTTTTTTTTTTTTTTTTTAATTTTTGCAAATTTATTAAAAATAAAAAAAACTGAGAAATCGCATGTACATAAGTATTCACAGCCTTTGTTCAATACTTTGTTGATGCCCCTTTGGCAGCAATTACAGCCTCAAGTCTTTTTG
>OMLB01004248.1:8034-41614 GCA_900302555.1 Myripristis jacobus
CAGCGCGCAACGATGACACACGTACAGCCGCCGTGCTTTTGCAGAATGACCCAAATCCTGATGTACTCAGCAAGGTGTGTGTGTGTTTTCTAGGGTGTTCGTCTGTGTGGCATGTTGTCCTTTGTCTACATGCATTTGTATTAATGCTTGTGTAAAATCATTTAGCAACTCAGTACAGTAGTAGGCATGACATGTTGTGTCCCTGCAGACGGGATTCACACCCCTCCACATTGCTGCACACTACGAAAACCTGAACGTAGCTCAACTGCTGCTCAACAGAGGAGCCAATGTCAACTTCACCCCTAAGGTACCGAATGACTCATCCTTGAGTAATATCTCTAGAAAGTTATTCTTTGCTGTCTGTTGTCACTGTGCCTGTGCCTGTCTAAATTCATTTTTGTCTCTTTGCAGAACGGCATCACTCCTCTGCACATCGCGTCCAGACGGGGGAATGTGATCATGGTCCGACTCCTGCTGGACAGAGGAGCACAGATCGATGCCAAGACCAAGGTGCTGGAGACCAAACTGCCAGATGCTCATGCAGTCTTTCTCTCTATTTTGACACATACACACACACTAAATCACTGGCATCCCTCTCTTTGCAGGACGAGCTGACTCCTCTGCACTGTGCAGCCAGGAACGGACATGTCAGGATCATAGAGATCCTGCTGGACCACGGAGCCCCCATCCAGGCCAAGACCAAGGTAATGAAAGGGACATGTAATCCTCAATCCAGTTTGATTTTGGTTTGCATGCAGAGAGAGAGATTGCACCTAAAAAACACCTAGCACAACAAACAACATAACAAAATGTTATAAAGAAGTGAAAAAAAAATTAAGAATTGTGTAATCATAGTGATTGGTGAGTTTGCCATGCTTGCCATATGGTGTAAAAAGTGATAAAAAGTGAAAGCTGTTTTGTGATCCACCAACAACAGTGACATGTGGATGTGAGGTTTATCTTCTTGCCCAGATTGTGCGCTCTAACTAGAAGACAGTTTGCTTCCTGTTTTGCAAGAGGCAACACTTATTCACAACCGAATGCAGTATGTTTTGGACTGAGTGATTTTTTTTTCTCTTTTTTTGGATGTTTTCCTGGGTAGAATGGCCTGTCTCCAATCCACATGTCAGCTCAAGGAGACCACATGGACTGTGTCAAACAGCTTCTGCAATACAACGCAGAGATCGATGACATCACACTGGACCATCTCACCCCTCTGCATGTGGCCGCCCACTGTGGCCACCATCGCATGGCCAAAGTGCTGCTGGACAAAGGGGCCAAACCCAACTCCCGGGCGCTGGTCAGTGACAAACGCATACACACACAGATGATGCAGACACACACTGTCAGTTTATCACTGCAGACGAGATTAAAATCACTGTTTTTGTTTGTGGTGATAAGGTGTTCCTCTGTGTTTTCAGAACGGCTTTACTCCTCTGCATATTGCTTGTAAGAAGAACCACATGCGTGTGATGGATCTCCTTCTCAAACACTCAGCATCGTTAGAGGCTGTGACTGAGGTGAGGAAACGAGAGAGAGAGAGAGAGAGGGACGGAGGGAAAGAGAGAGAGAGAGAGAGAGAGAGAGAGAGAGAGAGAGATACAATGGAATCAAAATTTTAGGAACACTTTCTCTTTTTATGAAATAAACAGATAAGATTAATCCAAATAAAAGTCGTGATTCCATATCAATTTCCCATATTAAATTGATACTAATCACAAAGGAGGAGACATGGATAAAGCGATGCAGTTAGAGCGTTAAGAGAAACATTTTTAAGCTTTGAGACAGTTGAGATGTGGATTGTGCAAAAAGGAGCTGTAGGAAGATGTCCCTAATATCTTTTACATTTAGTGTATATTGTGTATTCTTAATGTATGACTGTGTTTATTAAGTTTATGATGCATACTGCTGCTAATACCCCTTCCCTGTCTGAGCAGTCCGGTCTGACTCCACTGCATGTGGCCTCGTTTATGGGTCATCTCAACATTGTGAAGATCCTGCTGCAGAAAGGGGCTTCCCCCAGCGCTTCCAATGTGGTGAGTCCCCCTCTCGAGTCCCAAGACCAGCACCTGCAACTATCTCGCCTCCTCTACTGATGCAGTGAATATATGTTTTTTCTGCTTGTGTGTGAACAGAAAGTGGAGACTCCGCTCCACATGGCATCTCGGGCAGGCCACTGTGAGGTAGCAGAGTTCTTGCTGCAGAACGCAGCGCCAGTGGACGCCAAGGCCAAGGTAGGGATTTCACATCGCACAGTCCTCACATCCATGTACCTGTCTAATATGAGGATTTCTCACATTAGACAGGTACCGCAAATATACTTTAAACCTCATGCTTTTATGTTAAATGGGTAGAGCTGTGCATTTTCTGGTTACATGTGAAAGCCTCATTCTGCTGGGAATGTAACTGGTGGGGATAATCTTTTTTTTGAGATGGACTGTTTTCAGATCACCTTTGGCATTTGGGTCACCAGAGCAGGCCTTCAGCTCCAGAGTTTCATTCTGTATATTTGCTAATTCCTCCCCTTGTTTCTTGCCAGGATGACCAGACACCGCTGCACTGTGCAGCTCGGATGGGCCACGAGGAGCTTGTGAAGCTGTTGCTGCAGCACAAAGCCGACCCCAACTCCACCACAACAGCAGGACACACACCTTTACACATTGCTGCCCGCGAAGGCCACGCACACACCATCCGCATTCTTCTGGACATGGAGGCTCAGCAGACCAAGATGACCAAGGTACAGCCTGCCTGACCCTTCAGCCCTTTCTGCATATATTCTACTTCTTATTTTCCAAAAGTTGGATTTCCCTCCTTACATCCTGTATCTCCGTTCCTATTGGTGTCTCTGCAGAAAGGCTTCACTCCGCTCCACGTGGCCTCCAAGTACGGCAAGGTGGATGTAGCAGAGCTGTTGCTGGAGAGAGGAGCCAACCCTAATGCTGCTGGCAAGGTACCAGCAGGAAGACATAAATCATATGGCTGTTTGGCCAGAAACAATGATGGAAATAAATCTTCACCACTCTTTGATGAATGTGTACCACCTTTACTTTCTAGAATGGCCTGACTCCGCTGCATGTCGCTGTCCATCACAACAACTTGGATGTTGTTAACCTGCTTGTCAGCAAGGGAGGGTCTCCACACAGTGCCGCCAGGGTAAGACGATTTCACACACACACTTTCACACACAGTCCACACAATTCATACTGAGTGGGCCATTGTCATGCATATACAAGCATATGATGCTTCGCTCTCCACAACGCATGTCTGTGCTCCAGAACGGCTACACTCCGCTACACATAGCGTCCAAGCAGAACCAGGTGGAGGTTGCCAACAGCCTGCTGCAGTACGGAGCATCGGCCAACGCTGAATCACTCCAGGGTGTCACGCCTCTCCACCTGGCCTCTCAGGAGGGACGGCCCGACATGGTCTCCCTGCTCATCTCCAAACAGGCCAACGTCAACCTTGGCAACAAGGCAGGAATTGCTTCATTTGGTTCATTCATGCAGTAAATATTCAAGTCTATATATCTGTGTTTTGGTCTTACACTGTGTTTTTGATGTGTTTGACCTTTGCCCCTTGACTCCCCTCACCTCCAGAGTGGACTGACCCCGCTCCATCTGGTGGCACAGGAGGGACATGTTGGCATTGCTGATATCTTGGTGAAACAAGGAGCCTCAGTCTACGCTGCCACGCGGGTAAGTGCTTTCCAGGGGGCTGGCACGCATACAACCAGTTGATCTATTTGGGTTGTTTAGTGGACTTTCAAGTGCACACCTTTCACCATTAATTACACTGTCAAGGTTATTCTATCACTTGAAATAATCCACAATAGATCTAAGCCTAACCAGTATAGGAACCACTGAAGTGATATAATACTAGTATCCACTTGGACCCAGGCAGATAGGGTGTCTAAGTGCTGACCTCTCATCCTGTTAGTAAAAATAGCCTGCGATCTCATAGCAAAGGGTTGTGTTACCGTCAATAGATGACCTCCCCTTAGGGGGCTTGCCCCCCCCCAGACCAGTAGAGGCTGCGTAGTGCAACACCACCACAGTGTGTTGACATGGGATCATACCAGAATACAACAGCATAACCTGGTCACTGAGTAAAATTAGAGATAGTGGTGCGATGGTTTGTGTAAGTTTACAGAATTATTATAGATTATAGAATGTAGTCTGATGTAATATGGATAATAACAGGTCACTGCTGCATCTGTTGTTCATTCCTAAAATGAGGACTGAAGCCAATTTTTATCATCAGGCTGTGTTTGCAGTCATTGTCTCTTTGAAGAATTAGATGATTTCATTTAGAACATGAGATGTGAAAAGAAGCAGGTATGAGCAAATCTATGTATTATAGCCAATTTAAAAATAGATACCAAAACATTTATTAAGAAACTAAATCTTTGTGTCTGGCCACTACTGCAGCGTTGCCTGGCTCTGTTGAAACTCAGCTGGAAAGACACCGCTGTTTTCTGCAGCCTCGTCTTGGTCTCCTCAATGTTTGTCTGCTGTTTAAGACTTTTGTCATTTTTTCCACATTTGTCTCTCTCAGATGGGCTACACTCCTCTCCATGTAGCATGTCACTATGGCAACATCAAGATGGTGAAGTTCCTCTTGCAGCAACAGGCCAATGTCAACAGCAAAACAAGGGTGGGTGCCTCTCTCTGGCCAGAGATAAAACTACAATATAATAGCAAGGAGACTGTGTCTTCATTGTCTCTGCTTCATTCACTTGTAAATGCAGTTATTGTGCAAGTACATTATATAGATAAAAGGCCATGACTGCAGGACTTATTTTTCACTGTAAAATGTTGTATATTGTCCTGTAACACAATAACTGGCAGGATTTAATACTCAAACATGAGCCTTAATTATCATGGTTTCTGTAGAAAGTTTGTGAGATGGTGTAATAGCTGGGTAAAGTTCTAAAATGCTTATTTGCTTGCCACAAGTTGAATGCTACCCCAAATTTAGAGGGCCAAATAAATTTTGTCTTTACATAGATATGCAGCTAAGCAGAAAAATGTGCAATGAGTAAGGATAAAACTAAATGTGAAGAATGTCTCTCTCTCTCTCTCTCTCTCTCTGTCTCACTCGCTCTCTCGCTCTCTCTCTCCTTTCTCTCTCTCTCTCTCTCTCTCCCAGGTTGGTTACACCCCTCTGCACCAGGCGGCCCAGCAGGGACACACCGACATCGTGACGTTGTTACTGAAACATGGAGCCCAGCCTAATGAGACTACAGCAGTGAGCATGAAAATATTTTCTTTGTCCTCTTCCTCTTCATCAGCCAAATATCACCTTTAGTGATCTGAACACCCCGTTCCTCTCTCTGTCCGTCAGAATGGGACATCAGCTCTGGCGATTGCCAAGAGGTTGGGGTACATATCTGTGATTGACGTCCTAAAGCTGGTCACCGAGGAGACGGTTTCCATGGTGAGAAGTTAACAGTGTTGGCATTAAATGGCTATGATAATCAAATGGGAAAAGGGACTAAATTATACGCACATCCCAGCACTAGCCAAAATCACTGTAGGAGGAAAAAGTAGGAGGAAAAATTGAGAAACTATACCCGCACACTGGATCAGTGTTCCCAGTATATTTATTTTTTACATCATGTATACTTTGTCTACTTTTATTATAATCATATGGAAATACTATTCAAAATGCCCTAGCAACCAGTTAAAAAAACTCCCTCCCTCCCTGTGCTTTCTATAACTGGTTCTCTCTCTTCATGTGTGCCCTCAGACAACCACAGAAAAACATCGCATGAGTTTCCCAGAAACAGTGGATGAGATACTGGATGTATCTGAGGATGAAGGTAGAGCACTCTCACAAAACACTTTATTTCACTGAAAACATCACACAATAGGGAGCAGTGCCTTATGTTGGGGTTTTATGACATTATTTAAAGACTGCCGTATGTTTCTGATTCTGATTTCATTATGTCTGAACTGGACACGTTCTGTAGAAATTCCAAGTCCAATCCCTTTTGTGCCTTTTGCCCTTTTTTAGGAATTGCACAGCTAACAATAGGTATGAATGTCTCTTTATCTCTTTGTGCGGCATTCATAGGTCGTAATAAAGTGTGTGGCTCCATTTCAAGCTCACTCTCTCCATCTTTATCTCGCTGCCTCTCCCTCTGTTTCTCTCCCTCTCCCTCTGTAGTGGTGCTCACTGTGATGGTGGCTCTGGTTTCTCATTGGCATGCACCCATAGCACCCATGTCTGTAACCTTTATCTGTCCCTTCAATAACACCCTCATTCACTAACTCTCTGGTATCTTTTCCCTCCATCTTACTGAGACTGGCAATTGGATTTTCCTCTTTACAGTTACACTCTCAACCTTCACAAATAGACCACCACTGTAGTTGTGGATCCATACTTATTTCTCACTTTTACTGCTGTTATATCAAAATTTAATCAACATGGAGACATAGTTCTGTGGTTAAAAAATAGTGCGCTGTCTTGTCAAAGTCATTGTTTTGATGTGTGTGTGTGTGTCTATAGTGGTGTCTCCAGATAAATCTGCCTCCATTGTCATGTGAATCGTCTACTGCATCATTTTACATCTGTGTGTTGTGTTCCTGCCATGGACTGTGTGTTTGTTAGGGGTCATGGGTCGACATTTCAGGGGAGGGAGGGGTGTCATGTGTTGATGTTTTTCAGTTTTCAAGGTCTGAATTTTTCGACACCATTGAAAATGACGTTACAGGAAGTCATACCTTGATATTTTAAGAGCCCTGATGATTTAACTCACAGATTATCACTCTTGCTCTAAATATAGAAAGCTGTCCAGTTGCTGTCTTAAAGATACATCTCACATCCGGGACGGTAAAATGATAATGGCACATTATCTCACACGCTCACACATGACAAAACGTCGCCTACAATCTAATGCACACATGCATGGCACACAGCACAGAGCACATCTAGGACATGAGTTGACTGATTTGAACCTGCGGGACGTCAGACATAGTGTAATGACACCTTCGACATCACTTTGGCTCTGGACTGCATACAGACACCCACTCAAACACTCAGACGAGCTGCGCTAACACTTCTTTCACTGATACGGTCACAAATTAATACACACAGGGAAGATTCACTTTTGTTGCTGGTGTATTCTCAACTGTTACCGCGTGTTTTGAGGGGGTAAGTAACCACAGCCCACCTCTGCTCTCATCGCTGCATTTATAAAGTATTTTTCTTTGAACAGAACAAAAACAAGAAGTCCAGAGGGACTATGGTCCCTGACGAGTGGAGTAAATTCAAGATTACAAAAAAGAAGAGCGAAAGCCTCTAATTTTTGTCATGTTGTGTGATGTGGTCTGATACTGTATTTGTGTTTTGTATGTCTTTGTGTCTATATGCATGTTAATATGTTTTTAGAGTAAATCTGTTGTTTATTCAACACTCCCTGAGTGAGCTGATGTGAAAAAACCTTCAGTTTGATGACTCTGTTCATACACTAGACAAGAAATAGAAAAGGTGGGAAACCATTAAATGCATAAAATTTGAAATTTGTATCAATAATAATCGAAATTACAAGCACTTCAAAGCAGAAAACAAACCTAATAATGGGCTTGGTGATACAGCTATTTAGCTGCAATGTGTTTTCAAGCTTGGCACTCCTCATTGGGCAGTATCCTGCCTGAGGAACACATTTTTGGAAAATATTTTGTTGATGCATACATACCTCAGGACACAGCCAGTCGCTGCTGTGCACATCCATATTGGTGTTGTCTCTAGCCGAGCTTTAGTGGATACTCCAATACTCCAGAATCAGTTTGTAAGACTTCCCTCACTTATGCCTTTATTAAAATGTATAGGGCTTCTGAATCAAAAATGTTGGACTCAGCAGCTTGAGACTACAAGCGATTGCAGTGACCTGCTGTCTTCTCCCTGTCCTCATACCCTAATTTCCATATGTTTCTGGAACTCTTTGTAGTAGTATTTTACATTGAATCTCTTGCCATTTGCCAGCATTAACAAGTTCAGTGTATGGAGCATTGTCACTAATCCATCATCTCACCAGCCTAACTCCTAAATCCTGGGCTATCATGTTGTCTGAACCTGTCTCTAACCCCTGGGTAACAGTCTCCTTGTTGTTTTCTCTCTCTCTCCCTTTTTGCTGTTTCACCAACCTGACCACGGTCTGTTCGCTCTCTTTGGCATGTTGTTCTCTGAAGGAGAGGAGCTGTTGGGGACAGAAGGGGCCAGGTACATGAAGATGGATGACATGAAAGACCATGATGACGATTTCCTCTCCCCCAAGAAATCACTGGAGTACGAGAGAGGGCTGGGCACTGCGTAAGGGGGCTGGGCCGGGAAGCAGGGGGAGAGCTAAGCTGGTAGCCACTAGCTAACAGACGGTAGAAGGGACTGCACCATAAAGTCTAGGGATGAACACTTGGGAGGAGTGGAGATATAGATGAACTTCATATCCTTGACTTGTTTTATTGTATTTTTATCCTACAGAAATTATTCACCAGCCATTCCTAGGATACCCTGTGTCTCTCCAGAGACGGTCCTGAAAGAGCATGAGATTGATCAGGTACTGTGCAGAGGGCAGCATGGGTAACGTACTCCACAGATATAACAGTATCCGCCTTCACAGGGTCAACATGATCAGAACCTCATTATTTACATTTAATACTCCTGTTACTTGGTTAATGACGTTCTGTCCATTTCAAGAGCTGTGTATAGTTATTAATGTTTTAAAGCAACCACAGAATTTGATACTGGATCGAAAAGTAATTTTGACTGCCTTTGTTGTATGAAAGCACAGATCATGTTGCAGTTATTTTCTGTTACATATTTATATAAACAAGGGGCGTGAATCTCTGGCATAACACCTGTTTAGTTTGATTCATGATTCTTTAGTTGGTTCTCTGATTTAAGGATGATTGAAGTAGGTGTAATTTTTTATAGTCACTTAGCCCTATTCATGGCTTAACTGATGATACAGTAATTAATTCATTTTTGGCTCAGTTTAAATATCACACTAAAAGTTGCTCCGCTTTTTACAGTGACATGAACAAGATTTTGTTTCTTGTAGCAACATACTCCACTTCCACTACCGAAAGAGTATGATGAAGACTCCCTGATTCCCAGCAGCCCGGCAACTGAGACGTCAGACAATGTCAGCCCAGTTGCCAGCCCCATACACACAGGGTCAGCGCAGTAATGATGCAGCACAAATGAGAAAACAATCATGTAATCTCTGTGTAATATCTGACCCGGCACCTGATTATGGGCTTTGTTCCCCTACAGCTTCCTGGTCAGTTTCATGGTGGATGCTCGGGGCGGCTCAATGCGAGGCAGCAGGCATAACGGACTGCGCGTCATCATTCCCCCACGGACCTGCGCCGCACCCACACGCATCACCTGCCGCCTGGTGAAGCCCCAGAAGCTGACCACCCCTCCCCCGCTGGTGGAGGGAGAGGGTCTGGCCAGCAGGATTATCTCCCTAGGACCAGCCAGCATGCAGTTTCTGGGGTGAGCAAACACTTGAAACTTTGTTGTTTAAAATGTATCAAAAGCTATTGTAATCATGCTATTCATGAAAAAGTAACATAGTATAGTACTCACTGTATAATGTTATAGCTTATTACACCATGTTCATCATGTCAAGTTATGTACTGTTTTTTTTTTTTTTTTATGTCATTCTGAGCAGATTATTTCACCCTTGTAACTCTTTTCTACTCACCCAATTTGCCTTTTTTTGGGGCACTCTATTTTACTTGCTTTCACTCTTTCTTTTTTATTGTATTTTACTCCTTAGCACTTGTAACTTTCCATCATTCTTTTACTATTTTTTTTTGTTTTAAATTCACCCTTTTTCTCTTACCCTTTATTGGTATCTTTCAGGTGTGCTGTTCACATGCATAGGCAGTGGCATACTGCTGCTATTGCTGCCTCTAAACCTACCACTATTTCTAATAATACTTGAGTTAATTATCTGATTCATAATAGTTTTAACACCACTACTACATCTACTTTCTCTACAACTTCTAATACTTACCATTAATAATTCTATTTTTACAAGTATTGCTGCTACCTCAATTATTACTACTATGACAACTTCTGCTACTACTACTTTAAAACTGCTAAGTACATTCTTGCAGTCATCCAGAAACACCTTAGTAACCACCCAGAAAAACCCTAGCAACCATTCAGTACCACAACAGCAGTCACCTTAGAAGACTAAGCTATCTACCAGCCTTCTTTTTTTTCCCAATACACTTTGTCTGTTTTACTCTGCCTTTGCTGCTGTTATCTCCGGTTTTCGCTCCTGCATCTGACTTGTTGCCCCTCCCACCACACACACATTTGCACCATCACACCTGAATCTTGAGGTGCATTAACCCCAATCATTTGTGTTGCTGTCACTTCATTGCACAATAAAAAAGAAGCCACCTATTTAACCCTAGCAACCACATAGAAACATGGAAGTTACTATGAAACGCCCTAGCAACCACCTAGAAACACCCTTGTGACTACCAAGAAGCACCTTAGCAACCACCTAGAAACACCCTTGTAACTACAAACATCCTAGCAACTATCAAGAATCACCCTGGCAACCAGTCCGAAACACCCTAGTAACTAACAAAAAACATTCTCGCAACCACCTAGATGCACCCAAGTAACTACTAAGAATAGCACCCACCTGCAAACACCCTACACACTATCAAGAAGCACCCTAGAAACTATCAAGAAACAGCCTAGCAAACACCTAAAAACACCCAAGCAACCACCTAGCAAAATTTTCATAACTGTTTTTTTTCCTTTTCTTTTATACCTATACAGTATAGCTCGTTAGCTCATTCAGTAAAAATTGAACACATAACTAAAATGTGTGTATGCATGGCAGGCCAGTGATCGTGGAGATCCCTCACTTTGCTGCTCTGGGTCGTGGCGACCGGGAGCTGGTGGTGCTGCGGAGTGAGAATGGCTCTGTCTGGAAGGAGCACCGTAACCGATACGGCGACGATGTGCTAGAGACAATACTCAATGGGATGGATGAGGGTGAGACAACACATGCACTATGACTGAATGCCTGTACTTGGCCAGAGACTTGATGCTAAAACACCTCACTGAGTGGTATCACTACTTGGAAATGTAAGCTCTCTTGTAAAGTGACTTCTCTTGTCTCCTCAGACTTAGAGAGTCAAGAAGAGCTTGGGAAGAAGCGTATCCGACGTATCATCTCCACTGACTTCCCCCTTTACTTTGCTGTTGTATCACGAGTCCAGCAAGAGAGTGATCTGATTGGTCCAGAGGGGGGTTCGCTGACAAGCAGACTGGTGCCGATGGTCCAGGCCACGTTTCCTGAGACAGCGGTCACCAAGCGAGTCCGCCTGGGGCTGCAGGTGAGATGGGAGGATGAGGAGGAAGAAGGAGAAGGAAGACAGAATCGTTAATGCCTGTGTTGCCTAAAAAAAAGCATGTTGGATGTACTTTATTTGCTTTTATTGTACCAAAATCAGCTGATCATATCAGCACATTCAGAATGTGCCAAGTGTTTGTAGTTTTTCTGTTTGTTTGTGTGTTTGTTGCTTTTCACATTTTTAGTGGACCTTTTTGCTTTGTATTTCACACAGTGCATGCACTTGGCACCTTTACGTAACTATGAACTGCTTATTTAGTCAGTGCTGTTGTGCTGTTTATCTACATTTATGTCATTCTGACTAATGTATTCAAAGGCCAGTAACAAATCAGAGGCAAAGCCCTGTTTTGCTGTTTTTAACACATTAATTTTTAGTACAATAAATAGATTTATTTAAAATAACTTTAATTATTCCACCATAAAATGAGATTTTGTTTCAGTTAATATACTGCTGTTTCATTGAATGTACCACATTCTTGGCATGGCCAGGACAAAAGATTTTGTTTGAGTTTATTCTTGTCGCTGAGTGTTTTGGGATCTTGTCATGACCTGTCTAAATAATGTCTATAAATGCTTACTGTTTAGGAGGACTTACAGTATTTGGTAACTTGGAATTGTTAAGTCACTGCATTTGACAGGTCAAGACCAGTGTTGAGATATTGGGCCTTAAATTTCACACTAATGAAAATGATACAATACTGTAGATAATCCAATGAACTGCTGTACCTAATCGAGTTACTTTTGAGTGCAACATCAGGACATTTGGGAATGGGATTTTTAGGATGGCCAAATTGCATAATGGAACCCCATATTTCTGAGAACTAATCAAAACTTTTCACAGCACAGTCATAATACCCATTTTATGCTTCACAAATTTCATTTATCAGTAACTTTTCAAAATTACAAATACTGATATTCAGTTACACTGTAATAGCCACATTTTAATTTAATGTGCAGTAAAATCTTATTTAAAACGCTCCTTGATAATTTAATGCCGTAGTTAAATATGCAATATGATCTGCCTAACCCTTTGTTCTCAGGAATTGTAAAATTCTGTTTGCAAATGTATTTACTTCACCATCTTAAAAATATCCAGTACCTGTTTGCAATGTTATTTCTCCAGACATAGCCTTATCGTTCCAGTTCAAGAGAGATTTTTATTAATACAATCTATCAGCACAGCATCCATACCAAAAACAGACCTTTATTTGAAGTCATATTAATTTTAAATGTCGGATAGAAACTCCAAACTCAGAAATGATGTGTTTCAGTGAACCACTGGTAGATGACAAGCTCAGAACAGATACAAATAGTCCTTGAATCTTCTGTTTTTGGTTAATCAGCTGTCCTGCAGCATACAGATGTAGGAATGAATGTATAATGATTAGATTTCTAAGTCCTGTGTACTAACATGCTACATACATACCCTCAACTTTCAAAGCTGAAAATAGTGACAGTTAACTGAATGTAACTGAAAACAATTATGTATAGTTATAATTTTCAGCATTTTCTTATACTACTTTATTTCTTTATTTTCACTTTTTCATAGTTTTAGGTATTCATCATCTGTTTAATTAAAATGTCTCTGTAGTCAACTGAACATGTTATAAATGGCCTTTTGCAAAACCACAGTGCCTTTTTTCTTTGACATCCATTTTGTATGAATGATTCAAGAAGATTAATGTTAACACATGTTGCTACATTTTACAATAAACAAGACTGACCTAAAACAGACAACCAATTTGTGTTGCCATTGTCTTTTCATGAGATTGTGTATTTTGGTTAAACTGGGAAACATTTTCTCACCCTGGACTTCTCTTTCTCTTTTCCTTCATCTTTAATTTCCCCAATTCGGTTGTCATTTTGTTGTCATTTTTTCTTATTCATTACCTTATTCATCATCCGCCCTGCTATACTCCTATCCCAACATTCTGTCTGCCCACATATTTCTGTCTCTTGGTCTGTCTCCTCTTTGCTGTTTCATTTGCTTTCCCCTTTTTTTCTTCCACAACATCACCCCTTTGCCCATATTATGTACCCCCTTTCCATCATTTACCTCCACCCTCAGGCTCAGCCAGTTCCAGATGAGCTGGTTGCCAAGCTGCTGGGTAACCAGGCAAACTTTAGCCCCGTGGTGACGGTGGAGCCTCGGCGACGCAAGTTCCACCGACCCATCGGCCTGCGCATCCCCCTTCCCCCGTCCTGGAAGGAGAGCCCCCGTGACTCTGGGGAGGGGGACACCACTAGCCTGCGCCTGCTGTGCTCTGTCATAGGTACTGCATGCCAGGAGTTGGTGGGAGCTGGTGCAGGGAAGATTTAATGCATGAACCACAATAGCTGTTTTGTTGTTGTGAAAGATGTCAGTGCCATAGCTGGATAAAGAAATGTTTGCCTCCTGATTTAAATACAATCCCCTGTGCTATCAGTATGAGGCCAGTACTCTCCATAATCTATGCTAAAACCAGAGTTATCTACTGTAGTTTACCCACTTTCCTCCTGTGTGCCTCCTAGGTGGCACAGCCCCAGCCCAATGGGAGGACATCACAGGCACCACCAAGCTAATATACACCAATGACTGTGCCAGTTTCACAACCAATGTGTCAGCACGGTAAGTTCAGTGAGCAACCTTATATCAACCTTTATGCTGTAAAACCAATTTCATTGCAAGCATTTATGTCTCAAACTATAATCCTCTGGCAAACAGATTTATGGTTCATGTGATTAATGAAAGATATTAAGAATATTTCTTTGTAATAAATTCTCTTATTCCCTTAAGATTCTGGCTTGCAGACTGTCCTCGGACAGCGGAGGCCGTTTCCTTTGCAAACCTGCTCTACAGAGAGCTGTCAGCTGTACCCTACATGGCCAAGTTTGTGGTTTTTGCCAAGATGAATGAGATCCGTGAGGGCCGCCTACGCTGCTACTGCATGACGGACGACAAGATGGACAAAACCCTTGAACAACATGAGAATTTCACAGAGGTTGCCCGCAGCAGAGACATAGAGGTCAGTTGAACAAGATGTGCATACCAGTGTGGTAAAATCATATACAGAACATATGAAAGTTAAATTATTGTAATGCATAATCAAGGCCTCAGACCTATTTCAGTACTTGGATTTCCCTTGAATGCAAAGATAGTGAATACATCATGCGCTTTTGCCTCCTAGAGGGGCCATTTTGTGCTTTGCCTTGTCCTTCCCACTTTGACTGATGTCAGTGTTGCCCCCTGCAGGTGATGGAGGGTATGCCGCTTCACCTGGAGTGTTCAGGGAATCTGGTGCCAGTGAGGAAGGCCACCCAGCAGCCTCGCTGCTTCAGCTTCCAGGCCTTCAGAGACAACCGGCTACCTGTCTCTGTCAAGGTGTCACCATAAGGCTTCATCTGACAAACCTCTGTTTAAATCTCCTGCTATGCGTCTCACTCTTTCTCCCTCAGCCACACCTCTACTCTGCATGTGTGTGTTCAATGTTGTCTTTGTGTTTGTGTGTCTAAGGTGAGAGACAGCAGTAAAGATCCAACAGGATTTCTGTCTTTCCTGCGCAAATCCACCAAGTATGAGGACAGCCAGCATGTGCTTTGTAACCTCAATATTACCATGCCCCCATGTATCAAGGTAAACACCTTCAAATGATCTTATGCTGCCTACATGCAAACTGCATCACATTGGTGTAAGAGGTGTTGGCTTGTGTTTGGCAGATTGTGGGGAGTGAGGACCGGAGACGAACTCTGACCCCGCTGGCTTTAAGAGAAAGATACAGCGCTCTGAATGAGCCTGCTATGGGTATGAGGTTCTGTCACTCATTTGGTAAATGCAGTCTTATTTGCTTACGATGATGCAAGACAGAGAATGGTGCCATTTTTTTATTTTGATTTTTTTGTTTATGTTTTTCCTGATCATACATGGTTTGCAGCAGCACTTAAATACAGATTCCTACCGTGAGAGTCCCACCATGCAATGATAACCACAACTTTACTTTTAACACCAGGTATTAATGTGTCAATTGTGTTCTGGTTCCTTCAGCATCGATGAGTGCTATGGAAAGGACAGAACTGAAGATGGCTTTGATAGCAGAACAGCTGGGACTGAGCTGGGCTGGTGAGTGAATGAGAATATCCTGTGGTTGTCTTTGTGTGTCTGTACTATTCAGGTCATTCAAACAATCCATTTTGAATTTGCTTTTGACAAGCCTGCCTCGCTCTCTGTAGGTTAAATAACATTACAAGATGGCAACCAGCCAATGACACAAATTATTTTCACCCTTGCTGTTAAGCTGCAATTATACCATCTGACAGGGCAGAGCAATACAAAGCATTTTCTGAGCAGAGTTATAACAGTAGATGTTATGTGATGCAGCGTGCCATTTCAAGAACCAGGGCAGTAAATGCCATAACGGCATGACTCATGGGATAAATGAAAGTAAATATATCTGTCTCTTATTCCAACTCACTCTCTCCCATGTCTTTATCCAAACAGAGCTGGCACGAGAGCTTCAGCTCAGCGTGGACGACATCAACAAGATCCGTGTGGAGAATCCCAACTCCCTGCTGGAGCAGAGCTCTGCGCTGCTCAACCTCTGGGCCACTCGAGAAGGCAAGAGGGCCAAGAGTGAGTATATGAGATCTGAGATTGTTCTAAAATCCCTCTAGCCCCTTACATTTTCCTGTTGTGCTTGTTTCTACCACTTGAGCGAAGTTCAAGTCAGATTGTTTTCATATATCCTAGTTGTAAAGGAATTGCTGTTTATCCTGGAACACCCTTGCCCTCTTCTCTTTTTCCTTTTGTGTGTTGCCTGTGTTTCTCTCCTGCACGCCTCTTCATTGCAGTGGAGAGTTTGTACACAGCTCTGAAGAGTATTGACCGTATGGACATAGTCAACATGCTGGAGGGCCAGCCACCACAGACAGGGAGACAAGGGTCACGTGAGCTTAGCAGACGCAGGCACAACGATAGAGACCACCTCTCCCCTGGCATGACCAATGGTAAGCAGCTCCCCATCTCATAGTGCAGCCCCTTCCTCATAAGACTTTTGCCTTGACCCGAAGCAACCTTCCCAGTAGACACACCTTCTTCCGCTCCAAAATACCCTGAAGACAAAGTGCAGCTTGTTTCTTTCTGTACTTTCTACTTTATCCCTGTATCCCCCTTATCTATTGCCCATGAATGCTGTTGTGTATGAAAGCTGCCACAAACGTCAAACTTCTGCAGGTCAACCTGGAGAGGGACTCAGGACACTCCTACTGCATCCTCTGTAGTTCTTCTACGATACATTTCTCTATTCATTCAGCCTGGCAGGTCGTTACAAAGAAATTCAGCAAACTATATGCGGTACATGGATGTTTTCAGTGCTGAATTTTATGTGCGTGAAGATAAGATAATAGGTGGCAGGCCCCATGTTGGCAAACAGCCCTCATGTTGAAGAGTCTTTAAGCCAAACAATAAAGCTCAAAGTCAACTAGTTACTCCACGCAAATAGAGCATTTCCCTGCTGGGGCAAATAATGTGTGATATTATCAAAACGTATACAATACGTGTTATAATATGTGTTAACTTTGTGTAAAAGAATCAGTCAGTTTTGACAGTGTTTGAACCTTCTTTAGTCTTCCAAAATGTATTCACCGCACAACTACTCAGTACAATATGTCTCAGAGTTATAGTTCATTTGCACAGTACAATTTTATGAAAGCTCTAGTATGGAATTTATACATATAACTATAACTTTATGTATAGATAACTTATAATCTAATGCCAACAAATTTACACAAAGATGATTAAACTCAAAATTCATTGATAAAACTCACGCATTTTGAATTAAAGCACCCATTGAAAAGCTATTGTCTTTGGTGACATCCCCACGCTGGTGCACAGATGACAGTGGTACATTTTACACCAACCACACTTCACAATTTTTAATAGATTTATAAAAATAAAATTATAGCATGGTGAATTTCCTCATTTGATGATTCCATGACTGTCTCAAAATGTGTTTTTCTCCTTTTTTTTTCTTTGCAAATAAGGACTGAAAGGCCTTTCCCACAGCAACTCATGTACTGTCACAAGGAGACAAATCTTACAGAAGTGGAAAATTCTGTACTGCAGGTTTAAATATTTGATAACAGGGAAGGGTTTGTCATCCTCCATTTTGAATTTTTAGAGGGAATACATTTCAGTATGTTATTTTGTCTATAAAACAATACATTGTCATACATGATCTCAGTCCACCTAGTGCATAAGTATAGCCCAGCATAACTGGGCTTCTTACTAGTTGTCAGTCCTCAGTCTTTTACTCCTTTTCCTCATGGTTTCCTTTACACATGCATTACGTACATCTTATTGACTCCATTTTCACCTTTGGACTAGTGTGAGCTCCCTCTTCACTGGACTGACCCTGACTGGAGAGCACGGGCCTCTCTGCTCTGCGGGTCAGTCCAACCGGTGACAGGTCCTCTCTCGTGAAAAATGGAGCAATATCCGTTGATGTAACAATGCATAGAGACACGACCATGAGGGACAAAGGGTGAAAAGGGAGACATTCAGATCACAGCTGCAGTGAATCTGATAACCGTCTATCTGTCTGTCTGTCTCTCTATCTGTCTGTCTACCTACATTTTTTGACCCTCTGTGCAAAAACTTGGTCACACTTTGACAGGACAATATTGTGTCATCTGATAATCACACAATGATCACAAAGATGGGTTTCAAGAGGTTTATGATTTATTGTCAGATTTATGTCTCAAAGACGCTTGACAGGTGCCTACTTCCTCTCATCTGTGAAATAGTATATTTTACTAAGAAACTGTTTCCTCAATAGCAGGTGAATATAGTGCAACTGCATACTTCATTCTGTCTGTACTTTTACTTGCCTTTTTACTCGTCAAGGACTTTGATCAGTACTCCTCTGTAGTTGTAGTGCACTGTTAGGTAAGCAACTTTCTGAGGTTTACTCAAGATTACTTCCAACTTGGAAAATGAAAATAGGCCATTTCAGACTAAGACTTGCATCACTTATTCAAGGCTTTTGTAAGGGGACATTTAAATTCTCTCTGCCTGTGTGTGCATGGGTTACACTTTGGGTGTCTTCAGGGCTGATGTTGGTGCACTGTATGTCATTTTGGGAGCCCTGTACTCATTCCCTTTGACTGTCCCTCTCTCTGTGTTTCTCTGGACATGTCATCTGCAGCCCAGCCGCCCTATTCTTCCTCCTTCTCACTCCTCCTCTCCGAACTCTGACCTCATGCTGACTCCATGTTGACCTCTGACCCACATCTTTATCTTTTTTTGTGACTAGTCGTGCATTTTTAATTCTTTATTTTGGTACTCTTGAAAACCCCACCTTTTTAACTGTCCGCTCTGTGACCAAAACCCCTCACACAAACTGTGTACTCAGCACCCCCTGGGAGGGGGGAGGTGTCCCTCGCTCTCTCACTGTTTCTGTCTGTGTTCATCACCCTATTTTATATTCTTCTTGCCCTCTCTGCACTTCTATTATCTGTTTCCTCTATTTCTTGTCTGCACCTGTCTTTCTGTCTGTCCCCTCATGTCCTCTCCTTCTTTTCCCATCCCTTCTGTCCCTGCCTTCCTGCCTGTCTGCATGTGCATGAAACAGAGTTTCACCTCCCATCTCCCCCTGTGTTTGCATGGAAACATGGGAACAAGAAGCAGGAGTAGCACTGGCTTGCTGAAGATGAAGATTTAGACACTGTGCATGCACTGGCACATTAATGCTGTTTGACCAACCAGCAGGTCTCTTTGCATGGCATGCGTACCTGAGCATGACACTGCAGTCTGTCTCCTGTGTTCCTCTTCAGCAATTTGTCCTCTATGGGGGGTAGAAAAAAAAGGCCAAAAACCTTTTTTTGAGAACTGTGAATTGCGATTGCTCTGTTCATGTATGAATGTTGTGGTTGTTTTGTATGTCCTTGACTCCATGTATGTCCATCTGACAGAGGTTATTTTGTTTGTGTATTTCTAATGTGTCTTTGTAAGTGTCGTACAGGGTAGAGTTGCTGTCTATTTAATGTATATGTGGTTAGTGTCTGATGTGAGAACATCACTCAGTCTATGTGTGTGTGTGTGTGTGTGTATGTGAGAGAGAGAGAGAGAGAGAGAGAGAGAGAGAATGTGTGAGGTCTTTGTCTGTTTTAAATGTATTTTTCTTATATCTCTCTCATGTTTTCATATACATGTGTGCCTTATTTGTCAGTATCTCAATGTATCTGTGTGTCAGATGACTTTTGTGGTGTTTTCTTTGACTGTTGTCTTTCATGGGCTTTATTTGCTTTTTTATTGTGTCCATGTTTGTCTTTTGATCAGGAGGGTCAGGCAGTCACATCCACCTTTTCCACATCCATGACTTCATCTTCTACAAACATTTTTTTCTTTTGTCATCATTTCACAATTTACTCACATGGAGAGGGGGGATTTACAAATACAAACATGTCAAAAACTCTCAAATTATATTTTTGGTAGATGAAGATTTTTTATTATCACCAAAAGCAAACTTATAATATTGTTTTAAGGTTGTGATACAATGCAGCGATACAAGACAACAGCACAAGACAGCCGTTTATCCCACATGTGGCAATTTAAATGGCTCAGTTAAGAGAACAAACAATGATTAAATACACATATCGCATTACAAAATGAGACAAGTCAGAATTAAACACCAGATTAACAATTTGAATGTTGTGCTACTGAAGTGCACAGTGTGGGCAGAGGTCAGCAGTCAAATGCACAGCTCAAATTATAAGTGTTTGAAACTATACGGTGTTGAAAACCTCACAGTACTGTATATTGTTTCTGTTACAAATCTATTTTCCTTACATTTGTCTGCACAAATGTCCTGTATTAGAAGGTTCCTGTCTGATTAAATGAGGTTGAATTCACCTTCTCAGAGTAAATCTAGGGGAGATCTAAAATATTAAGATAAAATGCAGTATGATATAAATTACCACCACGTTGCAATTTCTAATCAATAGCTTTATATACATCTGCATTAAAACGAGCTTCATCATCATTTACTCAAGTGAATGATTGCGCTGCATTTACAAATCTTATTCTGCAGTGATTTATTCTGCATGCAGTACTAAAGCTTTTAAGAAAAAATAAGAATGGAAATAAGCTGATTTCAGATTAATTTAGAATTTATTTTAATAGACTTTTAAGGACTACTTTTAAACCTATAAATGGCTCGGCTTTTAAATTACAGACCTTTAAATTCCCAGTGCACTGATAAATATCGATTGAAGTAGAGACCGAAGACAAAGGGTCATCAAGCATTTGTGGCCAGCTTCCCTAAACTGCAAAGGAAGCTGACTGAAAGAAACAATTAGAAACCTCAATATCCTCTGTTATGACCCAAATCAGACAGATATTTAACCAACACTGGTAAAATACACATAATTCTGTGTTGTTATTATTTAATTCTAAATTTAGTTTAGCCTAAATGAGCTATGGGCATTAATCAGCTCTGTAGTCCAGGTCCTCCTCTTATTATAGCTGATACTTTTTATTCATATCTTTGGGTCTTTGTATAGAAAAGCACTTTACAATAAAGTTATGATTAGATTATTATTAGATCCCCAAACAGAGGCTGTGGCAGAGAGATAAAGCAGACAGAGAAAGTGGGACAAGACATGTTTTTGGCCATTTGGCCTCACAAATACCTCCTGCACTCTCAGCAGTACTCATCGCCAACTATGCATCTAAAGTTACACCCAGGGCAAGGCACCGTGTTGTCACTGTACACATATGTTCTCTCTCTCTCTCTCTTTCTCTCTCTCACTCTCTCTCTCTCACTCTCTCTCTCCCACTCTATCTATCTATCTATCTATCTATCTATCTATCTATCTATCTATCTATCTATCTATCTATCTATCTATCTATCTATCTCTCCCTGTCTTTCCCTGTCTCCCTGACATGCATGCATACATACTAACACAGGGAGAAACACCTCCCTTTCTTCTTCTTATACCCTGGGTCTCCATCTCCATTTCATTCTCTTGTCCACATACCTCTATGAAACCTTCTTGCCTTTTTCGCTCTTGGGTTCGACGAAAATCATTTGATATTTTGCATTGCTTTCATTTCCATGCATCTCAGTTTTTATGAAAAATCTGAAACTCATGGTCCAAATGCTGTCAAGATGATTAGATGTTTACTTCCAGTATCAGGTATACATTATGACTTGGTAACCAAGGAACTGCAAACTACTTGTACTATTGCAGAGTGAAAGTGTGCGATTCACAGCCATGAACAAACAAACAACCTTTTTGCACAATATACAGTTAAAACATCAAGAATCAGTCGATTCCACTGCTGTATCCTTGTGCGTTTCCTAATGAGACCGATCTTTCTATGAAGGACATCTGAGATGGTTGTAGGAGTGACCTGAGTCCAACGCACACTAGCAGTGTGCAGATTCTTTATTAGATAAAAGTATTATCCTAATATTGATTCAAAATTATGTTTGAGGCAGCAACAATATGGTTTTTACAACAGAAACTGAAAGGAAACACTGTTTTTGAGAAACAGGTCATATGTGTGTTTGTATAAATATCAGAACTAAGCCTTGATATGAATATAGGTGTGTGTTCTGGTTGATCTTTAAATTATTTGAATGCCATTATTTGTTATGTGTGGTCAATAAAAGAGCAAGTGGGTGCAAGGAGTGAGTACTTGCGTGAGAGAGCAAAAGAGAGGTTGAGGTTGCCTGCGAGAGAGAATGAGATTGCTTGCATGCATGCTATCCAGCCTGACTACAATATTTAACCTGCCTGTTTTGTATAACCGTATGAATGGGGTCAAGTGCATGCATGTGTGAGCGTGTGTTAATGTGTAAGTGTGTGTGAGAGGTTGTGACGGAGTGTGTTACTAGCATGTATATTTGTGGGAAAAAAGTGTGTGTCCCTGCTGGACAGGTGTGTGTCCCGGCCCCAGGATGGTGGCGGAGGCAGTAACTCCTGTCCTTCTTCCTGCAGGTGGCAGCCAGCAGAGCAGCATCAGTCACTGCTGGGCCTCAGTCTCTCCCTCAGCCTCTCAGGCCGCCTGGCTGTGTCTGCTGCTGCCTCCGCTGCTGCACTCACTGTCAGTGCTGGCTGATGAAGCTTGACAACCCCCCTTTCTAAAAGCTGACCTTGCTCCCTTGCCCTAAGCTACTTGCACCTTTATTCCAGCTACTATTGTCTTGGCCCTTCCCTGTTCACCCCTCTCCCATTTGTCCCCTGTGTCCCCTTCTGCCCTCCCCTAACTGCCCTGTTTCAGGGCAGGGGTACTCCCCCCACCTCCTGGGGTCCCGGTGCTGTGGGGGTGAGGAGGGGACGCGAGGCGGGGGCCCGTGTCAGTGTGCCTCTCTCTGTCTCGCTCCAGGTTATGGGCTGGTTCAGGAAGAGCTGCTCTCGCCGGCCTCCATGCAGTACAGCCTGCCCTCCCCGCTGGGCGCTGAGCCCTACTGGCAGGAAGTCTCCAGTCTGGATTGTGCACCCATTGCCACCACAGAAGAAGACACGCTCATGGAGATGTCCGATGTGCAGGTGTGGCCCTCAGGCAACAGCCCCTCCCTGGTGGCTGTGGAGGACTCCTCATTGGAGTGCAGCAATGCTGACGATTCAGAAGGTCTGCTGGGGCTACCGTATGGAAGCTTGGGTCGGCCGGCCAGTCAGGCCAGCGCAACCAGCGGAGGGGGTGTGGGGCTGAGTGGCTCCATGGAGCTGGCTGAAGACGATTCAGAGATGGGCGTTGACTCGCTCAGCACTGCCACGCCAGCCTCACTCGGGGGCACCATCGCCGGGATCAATCTTAATGGGCTGAACAATGGTCAGGGGTCAGAGGCAAGTTCGGAGGCATCAGCACTAACTAATACAACTGGTGGAAACGGTACCGGAGGAGGAGGAGGAGGAAGAGAAGGGACGGGCTCAGAGGAAGGGCTTTCTCTTGTTGCAGGACAGCAAAGGGTGTATGCCCGGCTGAGCGAGTCACCTGGTCTGAGCTGTGTTGCAGATCGTAATGGAGACAGGTGAGTCAGACAGCTGTCTGTCGCTCAGGTGGCCAGTGCAATGCCAGCAGCCACACAGGCATTGTGTGGTGTACTTTAATAAAAATCAATGACTATATTTCATTACATGGTTTTGGTTACTGTGTGAAAATAACTATGGAACATATTAATTAAGCATGCCAGGCTCATAGATAGCACATTCCACAACGCAGTGCAAGCTACTCAGCATTTCCAGTGGAGTCATATTGGGTAAAACAATAAATCCTGATCAGTTATCTGAGGTGCATGCTGTAGAACGCAACATCTTGGGATACCATTCTTTGGGTGGGTTCAGACATTTTTTCCTTTCAAATGGGAACAGTGCATAGTTCAGACTAACGTGCAAAATCCTGTCACTCCTCACTGACTCTTTCTGTCTTCCAGGTCAAGTAATGGTGGCAATGGAGGTGGTGGTGGCTCTTTCCTATCCTACCTGCAGGAACAGACAGGCCCCGGCTGGATCCCTGTTACCGACCCTACTCAGGCCTGGGTGGGCACACAGCCCAAACCCAAGCAGGCCATGGACACCATGATGTCATCAGTACGCAACGCTATAGATGGAGACCAGTCCCCGGTGTCCCAGGAGGCCTTGCTCCAGCCAGTAAGGGACATGGGGCATTCAGAGATCTTGCGGGGGCACTTCAGAGGTACCCAGCCATTTGAGAAGGGCTTGGGCTTCCCACACAGGGTACCAGAGCTGAGGGCCTGGGACGACGTGCGCCTGAGGGGACAGGTGAGTGGACCACCCCTCCCATGCAGACCAAAATGTTAAAATCATATAGTTGCTCATAGTTATTACTGGAATTACACTTGGCACACATTGATTTAAGAGAGAGATAATATCCTGCAAAGAAAACAAAAGTAAAACTAATCCAAACTGGACTAAACAAGAAATAAAATGTCTATGTGATTAACACCACTGTTTTATTGCTATATATGGGTTTAAACTAAGACTGACCACAGGCTCAACCTGCTGCTTTCATTAGGGAATCTCTGTCAAGTACAGCAGAAATGTTTAACAGATGTTATATATTACATCTTTGGCACAGTGAACTTCACTATGTTACTACTAGCCGACTTTTGGTTTCTAATTCCCTAGACATCATATCTCCAACTCAGTTTAAAAGTATTAATTAAATTAAAATTTATTATTTATGGCAAATCCCTGAAACATACAGTACCCCCCACGCCACCCCACAAACACATGCATGCATGCGCACACGTGTACACACATACACACACACACACACACACACACACACACACCCAAGATGGGCACAGCCAGCATGTCTTGCCAAATATAGCAGGCATTCTCACTGTCCCACTCTTGTTACATGATCTCTATCCCAGCCCATCACACGTGTCAACTTTCTGGCACAACACCACCACATAGCACTGTAAAGGACACCTCAGCTGTGAAACTGTGAGAGAGCAGACATGGACTGTTGCTGTTGGGCTTGCTGTTGTGGGAGCTCATGTTGGTGTTGTCAGAGCTCTTTAACTTGGCTCAGAATGGTTCTGCTTTAGCTTGATCTGTCCATCGCATTTGAAACAGCTCCACTGTTCTACTGAAAAAAAAAAAAAAAATATATATATATATATAGAGAGAGAGAGAGAGGATATATATATACATATATATATATATATATGCTAACCTGTGTTGACCACAGGGGATGATATAATGAGTACCTGAAAGAGGTCAGGGTCAGTGTTCTCACCGCAGCACACAGAACCTTGCTGGAGTAGCCAGAGGTATTTAAAGCACACGATCACATGTGCAAAAAGAGTGTGTGGGTGTGTGTGGGTGTGTGTATGGGTTGGTGTGAGAGAGAGAGAGAGAGGAGAAAGAGGGAGAGAGACGGGGAGAGAGAGGAAATAGAAGCCTCCCAAGGTTGCTGCTGCCTGGATTTGATGTAATGGGCTGACCATTCCTGCACAGCTGACAGTGGGAGAGAGACGGAGTAGAAGGTGCAGAGGCCCGGGGAAGGAGAACAGGCCCACTGCCCCAGCTCATGGAAGAGGGATAAGAACTGAAAGACACGAAACCAAAGAGAGCTACTGAGAGAAGGCCCAGGGTTGCGGCTGTTCCCTTCTCTCTCAGCAGAGAGGTGCTGTGTGAGAAGTGGAAGTCACTGAAGCAAGAGCTTGCCCGGTCGTGCATCATTGTGTGTATGTGCACGCACGTGTGTGTGTGACTGTGAATAAGCACGCTGTGTTAATTTACTGGGGATCGAGGTAGAGAGACAGTGGGGCGATGTGGGCCCTGGTGACCGAGCTCCTCTTCAGCTTCGTGCTGCTGGCTTTCCTGGTCATCAGCTGTCAGAACGTCCTGCATATAGCCAGTGGCTCTGTCCGCTCTGTACTCACCTACGTACACGCTCAGCTGGACCGCGAGCTAGGTGAGGTCGAGGGAGTGGCTGATGAGGAAGAGAATGTCACCACCAGAGTGGTCCGCCGCAGAGTCATCCTCAAGGTACCGCAAACAGAGCTATGGGGAGTCAAGAAAAAAAATGGATGCATGAAAATATAGAAAACAATAACAACAGGACAGCAGGAGAAAATATTGTTCGTTGAACAGCTGAGAGGTGCAGAGCATTTGCTAAAACACAGGGGTGATTTGAGGTTTGTTGTGACAGGGGTACATGATTGAACAGCAGGGTATAGTGCAGTGTGAGTGGAGGGGGTGCGCCGTTAGCAGCAACAGTGGTCAACCAGAGAAGCTGTGTTAAAGGAGATGTTGTATAATTTGTTGCAGAATGACATAAAATCCATTCAGTAACATAAAAATAATGACTTAAAGATGTTGAAATCAAGCAAGACTAATAATTTGATCATGTGTTTGGTTCATGGATACAATAGAACTAGAGTAGGGGGGCATATTTATATTGTGGCTAAGTTTATCATGTGCTTTTACGGATGTGAATAGCTTTTATTTTGGCTCAACCACTTTGGACTGCAAGTTCTATAAAAGCCCCATGGCATTTTCCTTCTGGCCTCAGTGCAGACAATGACCCCATGACTCTGTGGATTTTGGAGGCTACTGGAGTTTTTTTAACAGGCCTGAGCGTCCTTGCCCGGCCCGTGCTCTCTGTGCGCTGCGGGAGTTTCTTTGATCTTATAAATAGCTGTGCTGACACCCCGCAAATTATTAGCGGCAACAACTTATGTTATCATGTACCTAATAAACTGCAATTACACACGCTAACACCGCAGAGTAGGAACATTAGTGAAGTCGAGGGATCTGAATTGTTGGTTTTACATGCTTCCACAAACAACCCTTTCACCCTTCACCCATTTGCCCCCCCTCTTCCTCTTTCCTGTTAGTCAGGGCATGTGAATGATAATACTTTACACACAGCTATTTTAAAATGTTCCAGGTCCAGAAACCGATTCATTATGTTTTCTGACTGCACATTTCCTTTGCAAATCATGCTCAGTTCACATAGTAAACATTTTAAAATACTCAGCTGTGGTTGATTCCATATGCAGAGGCAGTGACCCCTCTATGGTTTAATGTAAAACAGTATTTAAGGTTACAGATGTTTTTTTTTTTTTCTGCCTGCAGGGTGATGAAGTGGAAGATCTTCCCGGGGAGCAAGTAAGCGAGGAGCAGTTTACGGATGAACATGGAAACATTGTTACAAAGAAGGTCAGCTATTTCAGTCGGCTTTCATACTGTGTTCTTAAACTGTGGTCCTGTCGGTCCTGTCACAATTCTCACACAGCATCGCCCCACAGAAATGATTATTACACCAATAATCATTACAAAACTCATCATCACACTCTTCACATGCTGTAGCACAACATGGCAATATGGAATTTGTGGAAGTTTGGCTCGGCATCCCAAAATAAATGAATTTTGATATTGATTTTAGGAGGATCATTTGTGTTTTGTTTTGAACATTGATTATGCCTGTGTGGATTGAGCAGAAACAATCAATGACAGATACACTCCATTCAATACATTCCCTGTTTTTTATCTTTCACCATTTCTTTTTCTTCTACCAACTCTCTCTTTTTTCCCCTTTCTCCTCCCCACTGCCTGGTTTCATCCACCACTCTCTCCCACCCTCCTTTGTGTTCGTGTAAATGTGTGTGCGATCGATGTGATAGGTTGTGCGGAAGGTTGTGCGCAGAGGGAAGGGTTCAGGTGAGGAGGGGGTGCAGGAGGTGAGCGTGGAGAGTTCTCTGCAGGATGCCAACGAGCTGGAGATTGATGCTGAGCAGTTCATGAACTACGCCATCCTGGGTCGGGACAGCAGCAAGGTGGGCTTCTGATCTGAGGCCTTGCAGCGCCTGGCGCTCCCATTAGCTAGGAAGTGCAGGGAGCGCTTGCAGCCTTAATGGACTGAATGAAATCGGATCATCTGATGAGGGCCCATTTGAGTTGAATCCATGTAGTAGAGGTACTGGACGATGTGTAGAAGTCAACCAATGCTGCAAACACTTACTATGTTGTGAAGAGGGGATTCTGTGCTGCAGTGAGCTCAAAAACTGACCTGACCCTGCTTTCCCCGGCTTCTCCCAGTACTCTCTAGGTGCCTTAACCTGCATGAGCTACATTATGACGCACTGACAGGCCAAGCACAGTGTTGGTGGGTGTGTGATTTCATGATTGTGAAGGGATTGGTGAAGTTATAAGTCTTGAGAGAAGATTGAGTGACAAGTGTGGCTGGTTGGTTGATTGTTTGCTTGCAGTAAACGACACCCAATAATCTCCTCTCATCCCTGCCTCATGTTCACCTTCTGCATGCAAAATGAACAAATGAATCCACTTTGCACCTTGTTGGCATTGCGGCTTCCCCTGTTATTTCATTGGGTTGGCTTAAAATACTCACAACTCATACGGTTCGTATCGCTTTTTTTTGTTTGTTTTTGTTTTGGGGTTTTTTTTTTCCCGTCGATTAAAACTGAACATAATGTGACACCTTGCAGCAGTAATGTAGTCCATTTTCTCCACATCAATAATCCCAGTGACTGACTCTTCTGTCCATCCTGCCTTCATTAAAGTCTATGGTCCTTCAACTGTGACTGTGTGCTGTATCACTCAAAGCTTAAAGACTCTCTGAATCAGAAGCTGGGTCAAATAAGAATTTACAAGTAATTTTTCAGGTTGTTTTTGTCTGTCTGCTCGGACTAACAGATGACTGGGGTTTAACACATCAGGACAGATCAATAAGAGAATCCCATTCAAATACAACCTCAGGACTGTCTTAACCTTATGCCGCTCAGTGTGCCGTCTCATGTGGTGAATCCCATCCATCTGGAACATAAGACGACTAAAACAAGTCAAAAATGTATTTGTGAATATTATTCGATCCAGGTCTTCTCTGAATTCCACATAGATGTTTCTGATGCCTTTTCCCTCTTATCTTTTACTGTTTTTCCAATCCTTCACCCATCTCTTCTGTCTTCACTTGACTGTGTACATAATTTCTTCCTGTCTTCTTTTTTTTTTGCTGTCCCTTTACCCATTTATCTGCTGTCCTCTTTCATTTCCATTTCTTTTTCCTTCATCTTCTACCTGTTCTCTCATTATTCACATCATTATTGTCTTCCTCTTTTACTTCATTCTTGTTTTCTGTCCTCATGTTTCTATCTCTCTCACCTCCTGATCCTTCATTTCCCTCTCTTCCTAATTTGTTAAATTACTAACATTCCCTCCACCTCTTGTTCTGCTCCTGTCATTCCACCTCCATCCTTACTCCTGGCTCTCCTTGCACCTCTCCTGCTGCCACCCCTTCCCCCCCGATGTAGCCCGATATTGTGGATGTGAAGAAGGGTGCTCAGATAGTGAAATGTGCCAGTCTGCGGAGAGTAAAGCAGTGAGGCAGACAGAGTGCCACGTCCCTGCAGGTACGGGACTGACCCACAGTGCCTCGTCTGACCTGTGGGCTAGACCATTTAATCCTGTCTCTCTGGATTAAATGCAGCTGAATGTACCATTAATTCAATACTAATGATGTTTAATGGCTGGTACAACAAAGGGACACTTGCTGATGTAAGTCTCCATTTTAACTAATGGTTTCAATGTTAATTATTAGCACAAAAACACTCTTTGCCAGTGTTTGAACTTGTAGATTGGCACTTGTCCTTGACATTCTTGATTATCTTAATGCCTATAAAGACACAAATATATAGTTTTTGTATTAGCAGGAACCTCTGAGTAGCTGTTTCAAGCCTTACGCAAAGCTGTTTTGACTATCAAGAATTTCAGTGCAGATTAATGCAGATTGCATGGAAAATCCTTAATGCCTTATTCATTTTCTTTTCAACTTCTGAATTTCAAATGTATTGAT
Source organism: Myripristis jacobus (assembly GCA_900302555.1). Classification (NCBI taxonomy): domain Eukaryota; kingdom Metazoa; phylum Chordata; class Actinopteri; order Holocentriformes; family Holocentridae; genus Myripristis; species Myripristis jacobus. The sequence goes on from OMLB01004248.1 coordinate 37,755, forward strand.
CTGTTATTTAAAAACACATTTTAAACACATCCAAAGCGAGAACCCAGGTCTATTTTAATCCCACTTTCACAATCTTTAAAAAAAGACTAATTCTGTGCAACATTAAATGCACATGTTGCAAAAAAACCCAAAAGAATTTCCTCTTGAACTCAGTAAACTAAACTGTCCTGGTCGAAACTGGCCTTGTAAGAATCTGCTCTCAAGGTCAAAACTGCAAGGCCAGTTGCTCTTTGAAATGCAAACTATCTGGAGCAACTGCGATTGTGTGTGTGTGTGTGTGTGTGTGTGTGTGTGTGTGTGTGTGTGTGTGCGTGTGTGTGTGTGTATGCGCGTGCGCATGTGTGTGTGTGTGTGTGTGTGTGTAATCTACCACAGCGTGTTGTATGAATTACATGAGTGCGTGACTTGCCCTTCTAACGTAACAGCCATGACTTTCCTTAGATTACTGATCTTTCAGCTCCCTCATAACTAAATGTAAAGACATTCTTTACCTAAATGGTGCAGGATTTATGTTTTATACTATGGCATAGCTGCTTACAAGTAATTTTAGAAAATGTAAATATAGATAATAATAACTGATCAAAATTTGAGCAATATTTAGGATTCCGAACCTTTTTTATGAGACTTAGTGTGAAGGGAACAGCAGGGTGTTTGTTTGTGATATTGATGTGTTTATAAATAGATATTCATCTACACAGAAGTGTTCACATACATTTACACTAACCTTAAGACTAGTGTTGCATGCTCCTCAACAGACTCCCTCTGTCTTTTTGATGAGTCAGCTGCAGCAGGATAAATGTGTGGCTTGTCCTATATCAGTGTGTTGTTTCTCTGCACAGGGCTCTACACAGGATTCAACCCCCTCACCGAAATCATCCTACTTGGACACATGACCGGCAGCAGCGCACAGGAGGAAGAACATCCATGAAAAGGCAGATGGAGAGAAATGAATAGCAAGAGACACCAACCCAATGATAACAACCACAACGGCTATGCCACCTATCAGCACGCATCAGAAGAGAAGGATATGGATTTACTTGTAGTTTTTATTACCCTTTTTTTTAAAGAAACCGTGGAAAAAAAACATCTACTACTAGATTAGAAGCATGATTTCTTATAAAACAAAAACCAAACACAAACAAACAAACAAAAAAAAAACTAGCAACCAAAACGTGCTTCCTGTTATCTGTATCAGCATGAGTGACTGCTGCCGCATGGCCTGTCTTTAACTACAATACTGAGGGAATTTAGGGGCGGGTAAAAGGGTGGGGAGGGATGGGGAGAGGACACTGCTGTATGGGACGGGCATGCAGTGTAGGGTATGGTCAATTACTGGCCCATTTTCTAAATAAACAGGGAAAGGTTTGTCAGTCAAACTTAAGAAAAAGGGAGACTGTAAAATATTGAGAATTGCATAATCTCTAGGCAACAGGTTACTCCCCCTCCTCCCTGCCACACTCTTCCAGCTAACAGCATCACAAACTAGTTTCAAACCACTAACTGTCCCAGTGCTCTCAAAGTCCAGTAAGCTACACTATCACCCAAGGATATCGGTGTTGTACATAATATCGTATGCACTAAAATGCTATACGTGACTGTGTGTTACATGTGTGTTGTTTATGTTATAAGATCCCTATGCGATGCCACTGATGCTGCTGTTTCAGGTACATGAGGTATTCCTCCCTGTTTTTCTCGTTTGGTTCGTTCAGTCTAAACCTATATATTATTCTATATATCTTGAAAATGTTTGTGGGTACAAGAACAAACAAATCAAACAAGTTGTGTCGCTCTGCCTGTTTTTATCTGTCGGGTTTTCGTGTGTCAGGTTGTTTGTTGATTTGTGATTCTCATGTGCTTCCACCCTTTTTGCTTTTGACATGTCACAGTTTGGAGGAAAGGTACTAGGTTTCGCTGTTTGTCGTGGGGGGTTTTCTGTGTTGCACCTGCCTCCTCAACCTTCCCTCAGAGTGGTTGTGGGTTTTTTTGTTGTTGTTGTTGTTTTGGTTTTTTTTTTGGTGTGGCGATGATAGTGACAGATACCATGAAGAGTTAAACCCCACCCTGACCCTTTTCGGCGCTCCCAGTATGTTCTGTGTCCTTGTGGAGCTTGTGATGATCAAATTTCCTATATGAGCCAAAATCTTGATACCTTTGTTCTCCAACCCCCCAGACCTCCAGTCAGCTTCTCGGAGTAGATGTAGCAGTCCTGTCCACCTCCAGCAGGACACAGGAGCTCACCTTCATTCAGTAGCAATGTCTATTGCACCATCTTGACCTCACCATGTAGCGCCTGATATCGCTACCCATGAGGAGAATTTATACACCACTTCACCACCGACAGATGTTACTTGATAAGGGTAAAGCAGCTTAAACACTGGGGAAAAAAAACAAAACAAAACGTAGCACTGGCTTGAGGTAAAGAGTCAGCTGGAGCAAGGGAAGTGTTGTGTCATGGACGTGTTGAGCTTTGATGTTTGTCTTCTTGGCAATTCTGTGGAGTGTAGCACAGACAGACAGTCACCAATCACTGTGATGAGAAACTGTAATATTGACCCCACAACTGTGAGCCTGACCCGTCCCCATTCCTGTCTCCTGTTTCGCTCCTTTCTTTATTGTTGTTTCCTTTTTCATGATTTACTGTCTTAACCTTACTTCAGAAGAAGCAATAACGCTTACAAAAGGAAAGGATTTCGTGTGCAAGTGCATGGGTATGTGCAGGGTGTGTGTGTGTGTGTGTGTGTGTGTGTGTGTGTGTGTGGGTAATGTGATATCAGGATCATAGTTTGTGTTCTTTCTAAGCTCGGGCTGTCAATCTGTTCAGTCGTAGCTTTACTCCTCACTCCACTCGGAAATGATGTCAACACATTAATGTTCCACATTTTATCACTTTGTCTGTTTGGTAAGGAAAAAGATTTAGTTTTAATACAAACATAAAATAATAGGAAACTGTTTCTCTTTTCCTCACAGGATTTGCAGTTTGACTTCTGTGTGTGTTTCTTTGGGTTTGGGCAATTAATCTGTTTCATGCAAAGTGCCCAGTGCCTGTTTCTGTTACTCATCATGGGAATGTAGACATGTGTAGTCAGAGTTTTTTTTTTTTTTTTAAGCCTTAATGACATTCATATGCACCTTGAGAGACAACCTAATGTGTGTGTGAGTTTGTGTGTAAGTGTGTGGGTATGCTTTTAATATCACTTATTCAGTCCTGGGTTTTAGGACGTGTCAGAGTTGTGATAATATCACAGGAAGTAATATTGCAAATGGAACTAGAGCAGAGGCTCTCAGAATATACATGTAATTCAAATTCACAATTTTTTTTAAAAGTTAATTTACCTCAATAAGCGTGCCATCCCTCATTGTATGAATTATCACATACATTGCTTTCTAACCACATGTAAGGACTGATCATTACATTGAATGCTTTATTGTAGAAAACTATGTAAGTCACGAAGCCTCTAGTAAAAATCTGCAATAAACACTCATCCACAAGTCAATGTTTAGTAAGGCTTTGCGGCCCGAGACGATGAATGTAAGGTCTTGGTATGAACTAGACATATATCTTGGCTCTGTCATTTAGCAGGCTGTTCACTCTGTTGTTTCACCTTGATATCTGCTGTTGCTCATCAAACATAAGACTTCATTCCCAGTTCATTTGAAACATGCATACAAATCATCCATCGTAAGGGGAGAGATAAAAAGAGAGACGCCTCATATGGGTTTTGCAACATATTAACAAATATCACTCCATCAAAGATTACTTTTATTTTTTAATAACTTTATTTTTTAATAACTCTTTGAAAATGTTAGATGTCAAAAGATGTTAAAAGTTACACAGACTACACAAGAGTATCAAGGTGGAC
>OMLB01004257.1:5803-16009 GCA_900302555.1 Myripristis jacobus
ACCTTGGGGTGGGGGGGGGGTAGTGGTTGTTATTGGGAGTGATGGGAATCACCCAAGTGACAAGCCCATAACCACACTCCACACCAGTTGGTGCAGTTGGTAGTTGTATTTTTCACAGCACCGGCAGAGTGGGTCTGTAAGCCTGGGATGCTCCAGGATGACAGCAAAAGAGACGCATGTCCCGCTCAGATTCTTCCGCAGTGGGATTACAAAAAAGCACCACATACCAAGTTAAACAGGATAAAGCTCGACGTCAAATCAACACTGGAGAGGCATTAAACGAGCGGAGGAAAACCTGAAACCTGAAAAGGGGCTGCCATTCTTTCTGTTCTATTAGGAGATATATTCAAACCATGTGGTCTGGAGCCCAATTTCTTTCTTCCCATCCCATCCCAGATTGTTGCTGTATAGCCAGGCCCGTCCCGTTGACCCCCGATCCCATAACAACCCCAACGAGTTGCGACAACTCAAGGGGTTTATCCTACGAATAAACTTTCATCAATCCCAATTATTTCATGTTTATAATTACTGAACTTCTACCCAAACAACTTCAGTCAGACAACACGTGTTTGACATGTTTATTACAGCATCCGGACACAGTTAGGGTTTGGTATCCAGACTTCAAGCTCATCAATCCCAGCAGACACAAATAGGAGTGATGAGGAAATATGAGGAAATATTTTATCCCCCGGAGTCGCAGCCTACAGGTGAATGCTGGGCTGATAGAAGGGCTGAAAGGCAAGCAGCAATACAGGGGAGTAGAAACATTGGCATGTCAGGGGGAGAGATGGGAAATATTACAGCTTAAACAGACCGCCAAATTGGGAGGGTGCGTTCGGTAGATGATGTGTGGGGAGTGCAGTGCAGCTTGAGCTGACTGCCTGAACTACTTTGCAGGCATTGCTCCATTTACATGAGAGGGAAGAAACCAAGAGTGAGAGAGAGAGAGAGAGAGAGAGAGAGAGAGCAGTCTGATTACAACACACACACACACACACACACGCACACACACCTCGGTGCGTTCCTGTGCCAATATCTTTTCTTTATTGTCTAACTTTCACTGGGCAGTTTATTAGACTGAAGCACATCTTGCTGTAATTGATCAGGAGGTGGAGTCAGTAACACAGACTATGGCTCAATGATTACACTGATGACATTTTGTGCTCTCCCGGCCCCTGATGAGGCTTTATTTCCTCTGCCTGCCCTCCTGTCCTCCACTTTATAAATCTGAAGTTGTAAACAATCTCTCGCTTGTGTTGTTGCAATACTCTTCCCAACCGCTGCGCTCCACAAGCAAAATCAGTTCCAGATTGGGGCTTTAAGAGATCTTTAGGTCCATTATGGCCATCCTAGCCATGCACATGAAGCTAAATAATAGCCTCAAACAGAAGTTGTGGAATGTTTTCATATAAGACCCTAATGACAGAAGCACTTGAAACTTGAAGATCCAGAACATATCAAAAACAACTCACATTTGCTGAACTGCTAAATGCCATCTTGCATCAAAATAGTACACACACAAGAAGAGGCAACGATGTGAGTTTGCACTACAAGGGACCACACAGTCTTGAGCTGGGCCGACTTCAAACGGGAGTTGACGAGAGTCTTGAAGGTCTCACCTCGTGGGACCAAGACGGAAGATAGAAAGCCAAATGAGTCATGAGTGTAGATGTTTGTGTGTTAGTGACAATATATAAAAGATATATTTCACTGGTGTCACAATCAGCCAACCTGACTCAAACAGCATTTTCTTAGACCATCTGCTCCTGCTGTTCATGTTCAAGGTTATTTAAAGCCCAATATCACTGTTTACAGTCTCCAAGGGCTTGACATGCCCACATGTTTTCAACAAGCGGGACGACACCCCCTGACTCGATCCTCTCTCATTACAGTGACACTGTGACCATAAATCAGAACCCAATCCAAATGGTGAGTTATTATATTCATTTATTATATTATACAGGTTTAAGTTACACTGAGTTTAGGATTACCGACCACAACGTGTAGAGCATGTCCTGTGTCATCACCTTACAGGGGCCGCAAATTAGCAGGTGACCCGTTTATGCCTCATGGAAGCTGAAGCCGACTCACCCGGGACCACTGCAGGTTTCAAAATGCGAGACTAAAATATACCAGGTTAGCCTGTTTATATTCAAGTGGGATAGTAGAAGGATTTGAGGTCAGTGTGAAAGGGGTATTACTGTGCACATGAATGCATACATACGCTCCCTGAGCATGTCTAGGTGTGAATGGGATTACAGTAAGTATGTCTGGCCTGTCATCCTCCCCGTCCCCGACATGAGAGAGAGAGAGAGGGAGTCATGACAACTTTGGAGGGGTGCTTTACCGCTGGGACAGATAGACAGATGGCATGAAGGGAGAGAGCAAATGGGGAAAGGGCAAGAGCGGGAGAGATCATATGCCATTGCCATTGGGTAACTGGGGAGAGCAGGCCAAGAGAGGGGAAGTGAGGAGGAACAGAGACAGTTTGAGGCCAGGACGCGACACTGCACCAGAGAAAAGGATTTACCAAACGCCTCGCCAGACTGTGGAGAAGACCCAAAGGTATACTAACATGGCTGCCGAGCACAGCGCTTCTTTGTCGCCATCAAACAAGTCACAGATTCTCTATTTCCTTTTGTTCCTACGTGTTTTAACGTGGTGATGTGTGGAGTAAAAAGCAGGAGTTGCTATGCGAGCACCATCTGCAGTAACCTAGAAAAAGATGAGAAAAGATGCCCAGTAGCTCAACTTTTAAATGTTTGCATGTTCACAATCTTTGTCTCAGTGCAGTGATTTACTTTAGTTAAAGATATACTTGCCAAATGATAGGCAAGTCACTTCTTCGCTTGCCTTTACACTGTCATATATCTGCACAGTAGGCTGCATTCAAATTTCTTCCACGTATATACTTTGGATGTGCTCAGAAGTAGCTCCTTTGAGCAGGCTCGTTTGTGATGGATGACTTTCCAGTATCTGTGCTACTTGTAACTGCATTCTGTGCTTTGCAAACCCCCGCTAGAAATATGATGAGCTTAGGCTAAAAGCCTCGAGAGCCTCTCATCCTAAAAAATGTGACAGCTAAACCCTCCAATCTAGCCGCAGACAGAAAAGAGAGACTTCAAGTGCACGGAACGAAGTCGTGGTTCCCGGGCTAAAAAGCTCGCTACTAGAGCTTGTACAGCAGCCGAGTCTGGAGAGGAGAAACCTAATAAGCCTGTCAAAGTGAGATGTTCGTGATCAGTTTTGTTGTGACCCATTTTGATCCAAAAACACTATGCCTGCCTGCCACAGAGCGGCTGACTGAAGCACTTCCATCTGAATACAAATTCCTCTGGGAGAGACGGAGAGGGAGCAAATGGGAGATAAGAGACGCAGCGAGACATGCAGAATGAGAGACATGCAGAAAGAGAGAGAGAGAGAGAGACAGACATAGACACACATATGTATACACGGCGCCATAATACACACAACAAATCACAATGCTAACAATCTTGAGTGGTTGCTTGTACGTGTTATTGTGCTGGCTTGTCTGAAACCTTACAGCAGAGAGAAATACTGAGTGCCAATCATGAGGCTGGTAATCTCAACTAAACTTGCCCGTGGGTGGACAAGCTTCCCCCCTACGATAGCTGGCTGCCAGAGGAAAAGAGGAATGGAGGGGGAGAATGACAGAGAGTGGGAGTGGGAGTGAGGGGACAGAGAGACAGAGAGAAGGAAAGGCAGAGGCCCTATCACACAGAACAGCATCCTCATGAGGAGAGAGGGAGAGAGGGAGAGAGAATAAACCCAGAAATGAGATGCTGAAGGAAAAAAAGGTTTTCATTGAGATCAAGGAAGCATTATAAATGTAACGAGTGATTATTGTACTATGCCGAGCAAGACGGACCTCGAGATGCAAAAGGGGTGTGACTGCCGACTCCAGATACCCTGAACTTCACCTCCATAAACCTCCCTTAACCCCGCGTCACCCCGACATCACACGAAGGCACTAATCCGCTCTAATGCCATCAGAACAGAACTCAAGTGCTGTCATGCTCGATCTCCCACAGGCCCATTTAGACAGAGAGAGAGAGAGAGAGACAGAGAGAGAGAGAAGGGGGAGGAGGGGTCATGCCTCGACTACGATAACTCCCCATACACCTGTTTTACCCAGCAGAGTGCATCCGCCTAACAGTAAATCCAAAATGCCACATTCAGACGCCTGACAGCAGCTAAGAGGGGATGGCATATTACCTCCATTTTAGCTCCACTTCACTGGCTACCAGTGCAATTTAGGATTGATTTTAAATTTTTATTGAGTACCTTTGAGGCACATCTTGGACAAGTGCCTGGCAATATCTCTGCGCTTTTAACCCCTAAAGGGTGCAAGAGCTGCCTGAGCTCCTCAGCCGGGGCTCTTTTGATTGTTTCATAATCCATGTGGCGGATTCATGAAACACTCTTACGAAAAAACAGGTCATCTCAAGCGCTATTTTTTTTTTTTTTACTGCATTTTTAGTCTCCGAAAGAATAACATATTCTCAAAAATATTTCTTACATATGCTTTTAACTTTGTTCTTGTGCTTCTTTAAATGTAAAAAAAAAAAAAAGCTTTTCTCTGTATGAAAAAAGTCAAGAATAAATTTGATAGTTTTCATCTCAAGAATGTCATTTATTTTATTTGTTTTTTTTTTCTGAGAAAGAAATTTTTAAATGATTGGGTTATAATTCAGAATCTTGACAGTTTCCCTGACACCTAACATTAAGATTAACTGTTAAGCTTCTTTAGGTGATGTCTCATGTTACTGAAGGCTAGAACAGCCGGGGCTGCGCTTGTCAAACCTCCTCCCTCACTAGCAATGCTTAGCTGTCACCACTAGGAGGCTCAGTGAGTGAGTGAAGTACCAGTTTCTAGGCCTTCCCAACTTGCAGGGGTCTGGCAATAAGGTAGCAAATTTGACAATTACATTTAAAGGCGCCAAATAACAGCAACAAATTTATTTCCGTTTTCTTATTTAAGCAAGCCTTCAGTCAGATGGATTTAGTGACAATTTGCAATGGATTGAAGCCTAATATATTGAAGTTTTCTGCTACCTGACAGTATTAATGATGACAAAAATATTCATTTTAATAGGCTAAATGAAAATTAAAATTCAGTCTCTTAGCCTTAACAGCCTAAAGAAGTCTAAAGCCTAAAGTTTATCTAACATAACTAATTAATGCTGTATTTTGAGAAGCTTGTAAGTAGGAAAATCAAAGAAAATCTCTCCTGTCATTGCTTAATATCTATCTTGAGAACAAATTTGTGTGAAGACTCAAGATCTACTGATGCTCTCTGTGCGCTGGAACCACCTGAGACAAAATGAGATGAGCCAACTCCTACACCTCCTTAACATGTGCCTACGCACATTTTAAGCCTCGGATTTCACTTGAACTATGATCTTTGTTAGTTTCATTGTTGCAGTAAATATCCTGCCCATTGCCCTTTTGATTGTAGTAGGTTTGGTGGCAACACGTTCCTCGCCATCATTGTACCCTGACTGACTGAATATTCACCACATTGGTAAATGCTTTTATTTCCTTTTCTCTACTTATTGGTTCACATTTTTTAAAAAAATTTTTTATTAACATTTATATTGATATACTGATATTAACATTCAGCCTAAAACATAGCCTAAAAAAATAGAAGAATGTCACCCAACACACTCTGTGTGTGTGTATAGATATATATGTAGATATAGATATATAGATATACAGATATAGATATGTGTGCAGGCTCAGCGTTTATAACTGCAATAAAAGAAAGAGAATGAGTTGAGGAAGACAGAGAGAGACAGACAGAACCAGTGTCATATAAAGAGAAATAAAGGGGAGTAAGCGGTAAATGGTGGATGCAATGCCACTTATTAACATACTCCACTTGGGAGCTGAAGGTACCACTAAGGCCCCCTGGAGCCCCAAACATGTTAGCACTTGTCCTCTAATGTGTGATGAGAGAGAGAAAGTGAGAGAGAGACGGAAAGAGAAGCAGAGCGTCATGCAGGAGAGATGTGATGTGGTGAGAACCAGAGAACCACGTTCTAACGCCAGCAGGAGGCTGACTTCACCCAGAGATCAGACTCAATCAGGGGTAAGCACAAAATGATGGAGGCCCAAAGCCCGGAGTCCTCCACAACCAGACGACTTTGTTGTGGGGAGATGGAAAGAAGATGAAGCAGAGAGAAGAGGGATAAAAAAGATGGACAGAAAACTGCAGAGTCATGGTATTCTGAGGTAGGATGGTGGATGTTGAGAGTGATTGAAAGTCGCAGGTTAAATCTCAGCAGTATCCAGCTCTGGATATATAGGACATGTGCACCTGTGTGCCAAAAGGTGACAGGTGAGCAGACCTTGGGTCCCAAACCCATTACTATTACACAATCTTTATTGGGATTGATGCTTTGATACTGAGAATCTTTATCATTTATCTGATCAAATTAGATGATCTAATGAAGGTCTGATGAAGTCCCAGTGTCTCTCTCAGTTGCATTGTTCCTCTTTTGCATCATGCACGTGCATGCATACTTTGAGGTGGCTTACAAAAAACTAAATGGCAAAAGTCAGCTGGTGCACTAAGAATAAGCTCCATAATGCTGCTGTCTTTTCATTCTACTGTAGGTCTGCTCATAACCGGGATAATACAGAGCAGACATTATGACAATGTTCAGTAATATGTTCATAATGACACTGGGCTGACCTACATCTTATCATGTCTAATGTCTGTTGTTGGATTCAAAATAGAAATTTTCCAAAATTGCATTAGCCTAAGGGGTAAAATTAAATAACTGATAGCAGAATGTTACATTACATGCCTGGACTGATTGCTTACAAGCTCTGACCAATAATCACAAACTACAAGAATTTGAAATGATATTCACGTCAGTCAATTCAAAGCTCTTTCATGCAGCGCTACCTCTTTGTTTCAACATATTCTTACTCAAACCCTCTATTAAAAGGGAAACCTAAACATTACAGCTAAGCTTCTTCACCACAGTGAATAAAGCCCTAACATTTGTGGCTGAAATCACAGTAATCATGCCGGGTCATTATGGGAAGATGCTTGGGTGTAATGATGCACAATGACCACTTTTTGGCTGTGTAAATCTTTGGCAGGGAATTGTGTTGAGAGGGAATGCTGTTTTTTTTTTTTTTTTTTTTTTTTTTTGTCTGACGCTCCTCTGCATGATACTAATGTCAAATTGGTAGCTCAGGATTCAGTACATCACAGGGCACACGTGGGTCTGCCTGGCACACCAAAAAAGCCAGCCAAACCCCAGCTGTCAGTGATGTAATGGGATGTGATTGGGTGCATTTGCCTGATTTTCACTGATGGGAAGGGGAACAGTTTATCCAAAATACAAAACCAAGACATTTTCCCATCCACTTACCAATCCCTAGTGCAATCCATCCATCCTGATAGTTTCTGTGTGATTTGATGGGGTCTCCAGTCCTCGCTGGTGACAAGTTTTGTCAGGAAATATCTCCTACAGAAGAGCACCAGCAAACTACATCTATCTGCCTCAACTTTGCATTCCTTGGGGGTTGACAAATACAGTTTGGCATGAAGACAGACAGACTGGAAGCCCTGCCACATCACAACAGAAACTATCTGGATGGATAAACTGCACTAGTGTTGAGTGGGACACTCCCTTGTAATTTGGGCAAACTGTTCCTTTAAAGTCACTGATTCAGGTTTCTTTTATTACCCAAGCGCACATTCTTGCCATCTGGACCAAAGTACACAACAGCCAGGATGAGAACTAAAAGTTTGTCTTAGTGGGAAACACTTGAAATGGTGGCAGGTTGTTGACAGACAGATCACACCCGGGAGCGCAAATGACACAGATTGGAGAAAGCATATGGGCTTTAGATCATATAAAACACACAAAAATTAACAAGGCCTGGGAGGTATAAATAAAAAAAAAAAAAAGTAGTTTTGGGTCTTTGCTTACTGTTGGTTTTGAGGCGGGCTGGCTCACTGTTGCGGCTGCCTGCCTGGTTGATAGCCTTGACAAAGAAGATATAACGGGTGCCACTCTGAAGGCCGTGCACCGTGTAGTGGTTCTGTTTGATGTTAGGCACGATCATCCAACTGTCTGCCGAGTTGTACAAACCTGGAGGAGGCACACAAACACACACACACACACACACACACACAAACACACAAACACACACAGAGCAGGGGTGTAACCAAATTGTGCAGACACATTTGGAGGCAAAAATTATATCTGGAATGAGAGCTTATGAGGAAGCAGAGCAGCAAAAGGCACCACTGAAGCTTTTTGCAGCTGTTTTGCATCAAAGGAAGAAAACATCACAATATCTGACCTGCGTTATTTCTCTTTCAACAACACGGATGATCCACCCCACATTAAGGGACTCGGAGACCATATGCAACATTTATGTGTACATACCGATCCATCCCATTACCTTTCCATCAGGCTTATCATGGCATGTTCGCCTGGGGCAGTATTTTCTGCTCACTAAGATGAATCTATAGACGGTTAGCAACAAGACATTTACACAGTATCACAAGGGAGCATCTGTGGCGAGCGCCTGAGGGAAAAGAGGGTGATAGGCAAAGCCGTCGTTCAAACGTATGGAAACGTGGGCAATGCTAACATGACACTATTCGGTGGGCGCTTTAATCCAAAGTGACTTGCAGTAGTATTACAGGGGCTTAGTGATGGCTGGGTTAGTTCTCCAGTCACCTGCCTCCAAACACAGTTTTTTCAGCCTGTCAACTGCAGCCAACTGTGAGGAATAAAGCGAAAAGCTCAGCTCAGGCTGGAGGAACAGATCATGTGAATTGAGGTGTTCCTTTTGACTCGACTCCTACAGTAGTGTCGAATAAAAGTGAGGAATTTAACCATAAATGTTACATTTTCCGAACATTGTTTGTCCCATCAAGCGTCTCTAAATATGTCTGAATGGGATTCCATCCTTAGAGCTGCCGCCAGCTCATGCAATCAGAGGGAAGAAAGACCTTAACTGGGCCAAGAAATGAAATGAGTGAACACTCCACAGAAAAAAAAACTCTAAAAAAAAAATCTTAAACTATGACAGAAGACATCTGACAAAACAAAGTATCTTGTTTAGTATTACAACTGATGAGGTTAGGGCTTGCACAGTTGAAAACAGCATGGCAGCTTTACTCTCTCATCTTTACTCCCTGCAGAATTGTCACTGCGCTCCACAGAAAAAAAAAATGTGAAAGAGAAAGAGAGAGCTCTCGGGGCCATGCTTTGTCCCTTCTGGCGAGGACGCGTTGTGAATTATTGAGCAAGATGGCAACAGCATGCATAAGTAATAGCAGAGAGTCTGCTTGTAAATATAAATACTTCACAGGACGCAAATAAGGCCTTTAAAAGTGAGGCGTTTTTAAGTATGAATGAAGGGAGGGGATTCTCAAAAGTAAGAGCGAAGGCTGGGTCTTTACATATCTGCCGACAGTGATGAGCTTTTCTGAGAGAAAGGAAATGAGGAGAAGGCTTTTATCTTGCAGAGAAATGAGGGAGAAAGAAAACGGGCGAGAGGGAGCGGGAGGGAGAGATCCCTTTTACACACTGCGTGTACCTGATCCTCCTCGTGTACACCGATTGAAAGCAGATATGATTCATCTGCATTTTACTTCAGCCTGGTATTACAAATGTGCATCCAGGATCGACATTGAAATCCTATTGCTCTTTACCTCACAAAAGGCAAGTGCGCCTTTCTAATGTGACAGCTCTCCCTTGTTGCTCTAAAAATTATGCCTCCCACCTGTCGTTTTAGCCGCATTTTGCAGGAACTAAGGAGGATACAATGCTGTGTAGCTTTTCAAAGAGAGACACAGAAAGACGAGGGAGAAGGACTTCATGTTGCTTTCCCTTTTTAATGCTTTTGATCTCCATACCACCTCTCGCTTTTCACTGGATCAAATTAGGCCGGTGCACCACAATATGCTGTCGCTACTTATGCTGTTGAAAAGGGGCTTTCTGACACTGGCCCTGCTGCTTTGGCTTGCATTGTGACTTCAAAGCAAAGTGGATGAGAGAGTAAGTGAATGTGTCACTTTAGAGAGGGAGAGAGACAGAAATGGGAAGGAGGGAGGAAATACAGCGGCTTGTGTCTTGCATCCAGACAGCCTTGTGTGTGTGTGTGTGTGTGTGTGTGTGTGTGTGTGTGCATGCGCATGTGTCTGGC
>OMLB01004258.1:13457-27187 GCA_900302555.1 Myripristis jacobus
TTTTGTTATTGACCAAATACTTATTTTCCACCATAATTTGCAAATAAATTCTTTAAAAATCAGACAATGTGATTTTCTGGATTTTTTTTTCTCATTCTGTCTCTCACAGTTAAGGTATACCTATGATGACAATTACAGGCCTCTCTCATATTTTTAAGTGGGAGAACTTGTACAATTGGTGGCTGACTAAATACTTTTTTGCCCCACTGTAACCCTCTCTACAATGTTTTCCAGTTAAGGGAAAGAAACTAAAGGTGCATTGGCAGCTTATCATTTGACAACCACTCCCAGCTTTCACAGTGCAGCAATTTTGGGATTGGCTGGTTTTGATTTATTATCCAAGTTTTAGCTTGTCCTCCAAGCATAATCCATCATGCATTTGAACAACCTCTCTTATGTATGAGTGTATTCAGATTCAGGCAGTTGTTAGTGATGTTGCTGTGCTGATTCTCAGGGCTGTTTGTCTGTCATGTTTTGCTTCAGGCTGGAAATCTAAACCCCCTGTTTTCCTTGCCAGTTCCCACAGAGAAAGGTGCCACTGGCCTGAGTAACCTTGGCAATACCTGCTTCATGAACTCCAGTATCCAGTGTGTGAGCAACACAAAGCCTCTCACCGACTACTTCATCTCAGGGAGACACCTCTATGAGCTCAACAGGTGTGTGTGGGTTTCAAAGCATCAGCATGACCTAAACCTCGACAACGAGGCTCCTGCAGACCTGATTCAGCCTGTATTGTTTCCGCCTGCAGAACCAATCCCATCGGCATGCGAGGTCACATGGCCAAGTGCTACGGTGACCTGGTGATGGAGCTGTGGAGCGGCACGCAGAAGAACGTGGCTCCGCTCAAACTCAGGGTGGGCAGCGCCGCTCCCTAATTCCCCTTTACATTTAATCATTCAAATGCATCTGCATGCTTGGATGTTAGTGACCCCTGTTGTCTTACAGCCGCTCCGCCTCATTTTAAAGTCTGTCAGTGTCATTCTGCTGTTGCTGACCTTTATCTGTTAGTGATTTATGGGGCTGGGTGTCATGCCTCTGTGTCAGGTATTGTCATTTTTTTATCCGTATCTAGTCTTTTCCCCCAGGACGTAGCTCTTAACTGACTTGCCTTGTTAAGTAAATAAGTGATGAAATCTACATCGTATTGACACTGTCACAGAATTACATACATACACAGTGTTTATTAGCAGTCTGTCTATGGTCTGCCTCTTCTCACCTTTGGATCACTGTATCGTCTTTATAATGGCATCATTTTTTTGGACTTCTCCAGCTTGTTAAAAATCAGTGTTAGGCCTGGGCTTAAGCAAAATCACAAAGCCTTTAAACCACTATCAGCCAAGTCTCGTCTAAAGGCTAAAGCTTTTGGCTTTGGAACACACTCTCCGAGCTTTTCTTGTAAATTATCTTATAACTTTTTTGTGTAGGCTTTCATTTGATGTATCTTACCCTGTTTTTTTCACCCTTACTTAGCATTTTGTAAAAGTGCTGTTGAAGTACATTCTTAAAATGTATGGAAATAAAGTTTTTTATATATTATTCCTTCCCTCCCAGTGGACGATAGCAAAGTATGCACCTCGTTTCAACGGTTTCCAGCAGCAGGATTCCCAGGAGCTGCTGGCCTTCCTGCTGGACGGCCTCCATGAGGACCTGAACCGAGTCCATGACAAGCCCTACGTCGAGCTGAAGGACAGCGACGGCCGGCCCGACTGGGAAGTGGCCTCTGAGGTCAGAGTTCACATCACTGATCAGTGGCTATCCACCTATCTCCAATAAACAGGAAGTACAGCTGTCACATCCTGTGGTGGCCATTAAGAGAGTCAAATGATGAGGAAAAGAGAGCAGTTAGTAATAGTCAGTCCATCTGCTAAGGAGTTCATGAAGGGCAAATGAACCAAAGACGCGTTTATCAACTAAACACTCTCATTCACATAGTTAACTGCAAGACTTCAGACTCCTCTTGTTCCCCTTGTAATGAATTGCTATATGATTTCGTTTCTAAGAATAAAGCAGTATGCCTGGAGCAGCCCACATAAGAATGCAATGTATTGACTGAACTGGCCAGTTGGACAGGACTAGAGGAGTCTTGTAATCTCTCCAAGCCTTTGCTAATGTGACTATATTGATGTACAGTTAGTGGCTACGTGGTGAGAGTGATAGACATTGTGGTTTCTGTTGGCTCAAGAGTAAAAAGGATTTGCAGGATTAGTAGTGTGTGATCTCACAACTCTGTGTGTGTGTGTGTGTGTGTGTGTGTGTTCTACCACTTAAAGGCATGGGAAAACCACTTGCGCAGGAACCGCTCAATTGTGGTGGATCTGTTCCATGGTCAGCTCAAGTCCCAGGTGAAGTGTAAGACCTGTGGCCACATCAGTGCTCGATTTGACCCCTTCAACTTCCTGTCTCTGCCCTTGCCCATGGACAGCTCCATGCATCTCGAGATCACTGGTGAGGAGGAGGGGGGACATAAAGGCTTTAAAACTGAATGCGGGCAAAATCTGGCAAACCATCAATTTGTGTCCAATTAAGAAAAAGGAGAACTGCAGAAATCAAAGCTAGGTTTATGGAGACTTTCACCCAAAGAGATTGAGAGCCACTTATGTAAACTAGCATCAGCGGGAGCAGCAACTCACAGCTGACCTTTACAGGATACCACCACCACGGGCATTGCAGACATAGTTAAAAATAGCTTCATCGCAAAAATAGTGTTCGTTTTTAATGGGCCTGCTCCCTTCATTGTTGAAACATTTTCCTCTGTCCACGTAAATGACCAAAAGGTTGACAAAAATAAATGGCCTTACTGTAGCCCTATAGGCTGGTAAAATGCTTAGTAATGATAGAGTATGCAGGCTAAATATTTTTAAACCTTATGGAAAATTTCTTATGTGCTGAAGAGTGGAGGACGAGTGTAGTATTATATATAAATTTAAAGTTCTGCAAAACCTTCTCACTTTTTTAAATGAATGAAATACCTTTGTTCAGAGGCTTGTATCTGACATTTGTGGAGCCTAATTTGTAAGCCGAAGCCACAGCTTTGTTGCAGGGAGACTTTACCGTGCTTGCACAGCAGTCCTAGAAGCCTCAACATCAGAGATAAAGATGAGTATGACTTATGTCTGCTCTGACTTGCATTTAAAGTGATTATATTGTCCAAGATCACGGGCTTGATTTTATGATTAGTATGAGTGATAGTTTTGCGGTTAATGTGTATATCAATGCCGTCCATTTATATCATAGAAAAGTGTGCATGGTTTAAAAGCAAAGAGAAATGGCCTGGGCTTTATGCCAGAATCAGGCCTAAAGCCCATTCATCTCCAAGTCATCCACTTTCACATGCAAATTGAAACAGCAATTCATTGACTGATGATTGAACATTAATTCTGTTATTTCAGCATTAGTTGGAATTTCTTTTTTCACGCTCGGAATAAATTGAAATGGAAATGAATTCAACTTTGGCCTGAAGATAGTGTCCTGTATTCCCGCTGTCCAAACAGCATTTATTCAAATACTCCTCTGTAGAGTCACCATTCAGAATTGAGGTGATTCTGTCATGGGTTTCTGATTGTGTCAAAATCTTCGTTGTATCTAACTCGTTCTGTCTGTGTGTGTGTCTAGTCATTAAATTGGATGGCTCCACTCCAGTGCGCTTCGGCCTGAGGTTAAATATGGATGAGAAGTACACAGGGCTGAAGAAACAGCTGAGTGAACTGTGCAGCCTGAAGCCTGAGCAGATCCTCCTGGCTGAGGTCCACACCTCCAACATCAAGGTACTGTTGCCTGCTTTGTAGCACAGTTTGTCAGCGCTTGCATTTGGTCTTAGCAAGCTTACTTGAAATAAATTGGGTAATGTTAACAGTAAAAAATACAGAGGAGAAAGCTGACAACTGCTCTGCTTGTTCTTGGCCAATAATGAACCCATTCTGACACCAAGGTGTGGGCACAGTTAACATTTTGTTTGAGCAAACTAAAACACAAGGTGCATACTTTAGAGTAGATCAGTCGTTCTCAACCCTGTCCTCAAGGACCACTGCAACTTTTGTCCCAGTTCTACTCTTGCACACCTTATCCAATTAAGGGCTTAGTGTTGATTGGTTGAAACAGATCTACCTGAACCAGATGCAAGCAAGCAAGCAGGTCATCTCATTGGCTACTTCTTTCAGCAATTCTGGAAAAAAAGGATGCCTGAGCACCAAAATTTAAATGGGTGGGGTGTATTTTTTCCTCTACTAACACGTGTTTGAGCACCATATTTGATATCTGTCTGATCTGAGCCACATTGCAGCATGTTGAACTCAGACAGTCATTTTGTAAATTAAAAAGTGTTTTGTTTTGTTTTTTTTTAAACATCTTCCAGTTGCGATTCCATGACATAGGCCTGTGATATTTGAACGGCTGTGTCAGTAAAGGTTTTGGTGCAAAATTGTTGTCCAGGTCATGTATGGAAGAGATGGATTTTCTTATCATAATAACAACTTGCCATATGTACTGTATGTGGCATTACAGCTGGCTGACTTTATATAAAGTATGAATAGCTAACATTAGCTGTTAGCTATTCCATTCATTTTGACCCGAGTTACTCCTCTTGCTCTCAATCTGTATCCCCTTTGGCACGCGCATGAAAGTATGTAGCCCTTAATTGGATCAGAGGTGCAAGAGTAGAGCTGGAGCCAAAACTTGCGGGACAGGTCATACTTGAGGACTGGGTTGAGAACCATTAGAGTAGATGCTTTTCCCCCATGACCAAACCACTAAAAATTATTGAATTCTCGACGGAAAACCCTAAATCAAACAGCCTCATGTTGTAAACTTGCCTTATCAGCAAACCACAGAACTTGAAATGAGTCTTGCACAAGCTAGCTTAATGCTTTTACAGTACAAGACATTTGGAATTTATGGAAATGGGGAAAATTAATCTTCCACTGAAGCTGCAGTGAAGAGTAGTGTCAGCAAGAGCATCAGCTGGTCTATAAAGGTTGCTAGCTCAGACATGGCATTTTAAGGACCTGAAAATACTACTTTGCTTTTAGACACATGAAACTATGCCCAAGTTACAGCATTTGGACGTAGAGGGTAATTCATCATTCTTATAACTAACCTGATGCTTTGTGTGATTCCTGTACTGTTTTATGCAGAACTTTCCTCAGGACAACCAGAAGGTTCGTCTGTCTGTCAATGGCTTCCTGTGTGCGTTTGAGATCCCAGTGCCCGGTTCACCCACATCACTGACCTCGCCCACACTAACAGGTGAGAGAGTCCACAGAAAGGTATTTGGGTAAAGACACGCATTAGGTTTTGTAGTTTTTGGTGTGTGTGTGTGAATGCACTGCAGCTGGACCAAAGGAATTTGTTTCTGCCCCATTAGAAACCTGATGCTGATTTTGATTTCTCTATGCAACAGTCATACTGTTTTATTTCATTAAGTCAGTAATGAAACTAATGATCACTTTATCTGAATGTGACTTCAGCTCTCTGGCTTCCTAATGTCTTCTATGCAGAATGCTGCACTGTTAGCAAACATGGCATCTAGCAGAGCATATGTATACAAAACACTGCTTACACACTAAGGTGATTAATATATACCAGATCATTTGTTGTTTCACCATCAACATAGAAAGGTTTAGCTATACTGTATATTATTATACGTTGCTGTATAGCAGCAGGACCGGTAAATTGAAGAGTTGAAGACTCCAGACATTTGTTCTTAAGTTGCATGTCATCAGTTCAGTTCAGATAGGAGAGGAGCGTTCTCGGAGTGTAATTAAAAAAAAAATACATCTGAAGATGTGAAGATCCATATTAAGTTAAATTTTCACAGTAATTCAAATAGGCCTCATAAGTCTTGTCATCATTTGTCTCTGATTTGTTGCCATTTTCAAGAAAAATCATCTGCTGGCAAAATGAAGGGTGTTTTCCTAACTCCTTCAAAATCAGTGATGGCACTTATTTAGACATTGGTTTATATTTGATAAAAGAAAACAATTCAGAATATTTTATAACCTGATTACTGTCAGTATAGATTTAAAAACAAATTACTCATAGCTAATTTGTTAGCCACTTGTGATGACCCATCACACACAACCAGAGTTGAAGTGATTCAGCTCTTCTCTGTGCCTGATGACAGTCGTCGTCCTTGAACAAAGAGAACAGATCACCCAAAGACACAGACTTGGTAGTTAACTAACCAGGTGTTCTTTATGGTTCAGCAGCAAGCTAGGATGTTTCTAGTTGTAAATGTATTGGGCAAAACCGCTCACAGAAGAGCAAGTCACATGTTTAATGTGAGGTGCAGCAAAATACGGATTTGGATGGGGAAGCAGCAGCAGAATTCAGTGGACCCAGTCCCATTTAAGAGAGAAGTTGTGTGAAACACAACTGGAAAATGCATTGGATCTGGGCAGCAGTTTGTGCTCATCGCTACATATGACCTCTGAGCCCTATTCTTGCTTTTATTTATTTGACTTATTGGTGCAGAGCAGATGTTATTTGTAGAAAATCATTGTAGAAAAGCTGATAGCATCCAGGTATAGAGTTTTGAAGTTTCTCACTCTTGAATGTTTGACCTCATGTTGGCTTTTAAAGACCACAGTGCTGTGGTCAAAATATGTTACATCTAATCAAAATCACTCTCATCTCAACCCCAACATGACATACTGATACATACAATATTTGTGAAAGAATCTCCAACAGTTTTTTTTTTCCATCTCCCACTATCTCTCTGTAGACATCACCCCAATAGCAAACGGTCCTGCTGCTAATGGGCACCTTGGCAACAAACCGGTCCTCATCCCTAACGGTGGGCCCAGCACCATGGTGCCCTCCAGCCCAGAGACGCCCCTGGCCAACGGACTCGCCAACGGGCACATAACACCGGTCCAGGAGAGCCCCTTCATTGGGTACATCATCGCCATGCACAGGAAGATGGTGAGAGCTATGGAGCACGGCTTAGTGGTTTCCCTACATAACACTGTGCATATGTGAACAGCCAGTGGGGGGAAGGGGATTTGAATATATCTGTCATTTTGTTTAGATTACATATGATAACAAATGATCAAATATTACACTGTTTATTGCAACCTGAGATTTTCTCCAGATAAATCATGGCTGAATTATTTATTATAGCAATCAATTTCTTCTGCAGTTTATAATGCCTTTGAGGTTCAGTCACAAGCGGCAAATGAAAGCACGAAGCAGATGATTGAGATAAGGTTATTTTCAGCATCACAACCAGCTGTCACCACTAATGCACAGCAGTCATTATAGTAATATTATTTCCGATTTTGTCGAAATAATTTCACGGCTGCGTCCCAACACAACTTCATGTGCACGTGCGCTCATACATATGCCTTTGTCCGCCTCCCCCTCAGATGCGCACGGAGCTGTACTTCCTTTCATCCCAGAAGAACCGGCCCAGTCTGTTCGGCATGCCGCTCATTGTCCCCTGCACTGTCCACACCAGTAAGAAGGACCTGTATGATGCCGTCTGGATCCAAGTGTCTCGACTGGCCAGCCCTCTGCCGCCACAGGAGGCCAGCAACCACGCCCAGGACTGGTCAGCACACACACAAACACACATAAACCATGCTCCAGGTTTGCATGTGAGCCAGAATAGACTTCTCTCTGATAACACTCAGACACTCTTGAACACAGATTAAATACGCATGCAGACCAACCATTAGGCTTTAAAGTTGCACTTTATACCCACTGTTGTTAAACCTGTCGTTATTTTCTGGAATGGAGCCTTCCAGCCAAAGAATTACACACGATTGTATAACTGGAGTGACAATCAACATCTTGAATCTGTCCAAACTACTTGAATTTGGGTCAGTGCTGGGAAATCTTTGCAAAGTGGAAGTGTCACAATTAAACCTTAGAATAACAAATGTCACCTAAGGGTTTGTGTCCACCTAGCATTTTTTTTCTGGCAGAAAAGCGCTGGGATGAAGCGCTCCTCAGCACTATGTGGTGAGAGAAAAAAAACTGCATGTCATTCATTTTGTATCGATGACAACAATATTGACATATCAACGTCACCACTCTAAGGTCCAGTCAGTCTGCTCCAGCAAATGGGCTTTTCTGTCCTTGTTATAATAGTGTCTGTCTGACATATCATGTAGCTCAGGCTGAGCTGACATGGCCGCAACGAGCTTCTCCTCCATTTTCTTGGTTGTTACAAAGTAGCGCTGTCACCTAGGTGACGGGTCGATCCCAGGATGACAATATAATTGGTTGTCTGAAGAGAACCAACAATGACGACACCAGCGAATTTCTGAGGTTCAGAGATTTTCAATTAGGAGCGCTCAGAGCTGCTGCAAAAAAGACGCTGGTCTGAACCATCATGGAAAAGTTTGCATTGTTGTATTGGCTTCATTTAGGTTCACACCCGGCTAACAAAGGTCACATCGCTGAAATTTGCTTTGACAGAGTTTTAGGGACCTGCCATCCCACAAAGTAAAGGGGTTTGGTGAGGGAGGAGGAGTCAGTGCAGTTCATATAACTTTACCTGAGCATGATGGATTTGTTGTGCTCTTTGCTTTAGTTTATGTTCCCTGTAATCAGCAGAGATGATGACATGTCCTGTGCTCTGTTACCCTGCAGTGATGACAGTATGGGTTACCAGTACCCCTTCACACTGAGGGTGGTGAGCAAGGATGGCAACTCATGTGCCTGGTGCCCCTGGTACAGGTAGGTCATCATGTTACACACACTAACACACACATCACAGGACAGGCAGAGCAGCAGCGGTTGCCAGGCTTTACATTTGAGATGAACTGAGTTCATCCCGGAGGGAAAATAAGGTCTCTACAGCAAAAACTAAGAAATAGATAAGATAAAAATAGTATCAGTGACAAAAATATCAACAGCTCTGCTGCCCTCAATTATCATTACTTAGGAAATACAAAGCAGATGGAAGCGAAGCAAACCCAGCCAATAATAAAATAAAATGTCAAATAAAATAATCTTCAAAGTTGTGAATGAACATACAGATCCTTTACTCCAATTCTGCACAGCATTGTTGGAATCATCTTGACCTGACTAACATACAGAAGGAGCCGTGTGTTCATTTTGTGTGGTTCTTTAAACTGGGATTGGGTCACCATTTCTTGATATAAATCCTCAGGTTCTGCCGTGGTTGTGCAATAGAGTGCACAGAAGACAGAGCCTCCGTAGGGAACGCCTATATCGCTGTGGACTGGGACCCCACCGCCCTGCACCTCCGCTACCAGACCTCACAGGAGAGGGTGAGACACCCAGAAACACACACACACACACACTACAAACAGAGAAGGGCCTGGTGAAGTCACCCCCAACAAAAACGACATGTCGAGCAGAGGATTTTCTATAATCACTGAGGAAAAAGTGTCATACTTGACAGAAGTATTAAGCTTAGTGCTTCATGGAGTGCTTAAGAGCGGTGTCTGCATGGCATTAATAAGTCTGAGAAGAAATTATCTACATTAAAAGGGATGGTTCTTTCTATTATTTCACTTCTCCACTTAGCTGTTATGTAGGACAGTAGTAGGGGCCATTAAAATAATATCACTTTTTTCAAAATGGGCGAATTATTCCTTTAAGGGATACTTCATAAGGTATTAGACTGTACAGTGATTAATTGATGTATTGATGTTTTGTGCTGCATGCCCACTCTTACATCCATGAGCCCTGGTTAGTAGTAGTATAATATGCATCTTGTTTGCTTTGCCAAACGCCGTTGGACCCTTGGCAGTTAATTTCCTGTTGTTCCTTTTCTTAAACTGCTGTTTTGTGGTTTCCGAACTTTTATAAGCTATATTCAATGAAAAATAGGCTGTTATTGCCAAAATTGTGTCTCTGCTTTGGTTTTTAAATTGGTCTTAAATTCTGGGCAGCACTTAAAAAACAGCCTTAAAAAGTCTTGAATTTGGCATTGTGAAATTTGCAGAAGACATTGTTGACTCATTATAAACTCAAGTATCACTCATTTTCAGTGTGTAGCCAGATGCTTTTTAACAGAATATCAGACATAAGTATAAGTATTAGTAAAGTTTTCTCCTCTTGGTGCGCTGTTAATTATCAACCATTAGACTTTTACAAGCTTTTTAATGCTATTACATCCCACTGACATTTAGGTTGACTTGCTCATATTAAACACAGGTTTTTCAAGTGTGTGGACTGTGGTGAGAGTTGGTCGTTGTGTTATGTTAGTGTTGAGATAAGAATTAAGCCAGATAAGCAAATATGCAAAACAAGAAGGGCTTGACCACACAGAGTCATCTGTGAGTTGGTTTCTGTTAGCTGGGTCAACAGACTATCCAAGGCCAGTGGAAAGAGACCTGCAAGCTCTGCCACTGAGGCTCTGTGACTGAATCAGTTGAGCTGTTATCGTGGACTGAACTGAACTGAACTGAACTGAACTGAACTTTGGCACTGTGTTTTGTTGTATAGTCACCTGGGCGTTACGAGTCCACATGGTGGTGAAATGTCCTCATTACTCACTTCTGAAGCACTAAAAAGTTTCAAGTTTCAAACAAGTGAGATAGCGTGAATGTGTGTATGAATGTGTCATGGTGTCCCCTCAGATCGTAGAGGAGCACTGCAGTGTAGAGCAGTCTCGTCGGGCCCAGGCCGAACCCATCAGCCTGGACAGCTGTCTGAAGGCCTTCACCAGCGAGGAGGAGCTGGGCGAGGACGAGCTCTACTACTGCTCCAAGTGCAAGACTCACCGGCTGGCCACCAAGAAGCTGGACCTCTGGAGGCTGCCGCCCATTCTGGTCAGTAGGACGCTGAGCCCACAGAACGCAGACTTTTTATAGATTCACACTGTCTGGAGGAACAGAAATGCACATGAAACCCATTTCAGCAGGGAATCAAGGTTGCTTTGAACATTTGTTTTGAAAATGAAATCAAAGTTCTACAAAGCAATGAAGGTTTGGCTACAATGTGTAAATTTCATTTCACAAGTTGAGTCATTAATGTAGCTGGGTTAACACTGACATAAAGCCTTAGAGGGTAAATTATGACGTTTGCCAAGAAGAGCATTTGGCAAATAACACCACATAGGCTTCATTTCAGTATATTTGAGCCATGGGATCTTTGTGTAGAGCTTTGGATGCAGTTTGCTGCAGCCTAAATGCTTGAAAGCATTATGTTGTGTAGTTCTGCTGAAGACTGGCTTATCGGAGTACAATACAGCATGTGTGACGTGAGTCCTGCTCTCCAGATTGTCCACCTGAAGCGCTTCCAGTTTGTGAACGGTCGCTGGATCAAGTCCCAGAAGATTGTCAAGTTTCCACAGCAGAATTTTGATCCCAGCGCCTTTCTGGCTCCAAGAGACCTGGAGCAGCACTGCCTCCACTCCAGGAGCGAGGGGGAGGATCTGCTCAGGGTTGGAGAAGACAACCTGTCCTCCATCTCTGCACCCGCCGGCTTCTGCAACCTCCCCAAAGGTCAGTATCACAAGTTACGCTTTAAGCCCTAGCTATGTGTGTATGCTGAAACTGTGGCCACATAGCATGGGTTTTCAGTATTTGCTGTTTGAAATTGACTGTTTTTTGGTTTCCAGTAGTTTGGTCATGACAGTTAAATATTTTCCTCAGACTATATAATGCACATTTTAGATGCAAAGCAATTTGGGTCACTGCCTTGGGCTGCCAGTTGAACAATTTTATAACTGCACTGTACATTATGTCAGTGTGAAAGTAGCCTTTGAAATGGGTGAATGCAAACCCCAGACTCCCTTGGTGGACGGCATAATACCCAAATCCTCTGTTTCAGAATGGGTTCATCATCCTCTTCTTGAACAGTAAACTGAGAAATTGCTAATTGTCTCTCCTGAATTTTACAGTATTTTCAACAACCTCCCCACCTTAGTTATGCAAGGTCAGCCAACTAATGCTAAATATAGTTTGGAAGTTGTCAAACTTTGTGTTGCATAGCAGCCAGAATGATGTCCTGATCCTTTTGCCCTTTGAGCTGCTGCGCATTTGAGCAGGAGGAAAAAAAGGCTCCTATCTGATTACAGCCTAACAAAAGCAACATATCAGCCTGTCTGGTTAGATAGTGCAGGCACTAGACGCAGCCTCTTTAAGCCTGTCTGAGGTTATAAACCACTTATCCACAAGGGGGATGCAGATACTTAGCTGGAGTGAGTGACCCTGAGCAGAGTATTTAAACATGGCTGCAGTAGAGCAGTGTCTGCTGTGTATGTCCTCAGTTGTTACTGCATAAAGAAACTGAAACGTGTGTCCTGCAGAGCCATTTAGATTGCAAGATGCTTTTTGCCTGCAACACTCGGATGGTTTCTTGTATTTTTGAAGGTCAGCATCAGGACTTTTCACCCTTTACTTCAAACTGGCCTTTGATTACCCTTAAAAACACTGGATGCCAGGTTTGAAACTCGTGAACTTGCCACATGGGTCTTTGTCACATTACAAAATTTGAACTGTATATTTCTGTATGAATAACGCCACAAATTGCACTTGCCTTGCCCTTTGCGTTGGCATCAGAAGACCCACATCACTAAATGACATCATCATTAACGATAGAGTTGACTCACAACGTACCCATCCCTCTGTTTTTGTGTTTGTGTTTTTTTGTGTCTGTTGTTAAGATGGCACTTGAATCATTCCTGTGAGGGAATAGCATTGTTGCATCAACACATGAGTAACAGGGTACAACAGGAAAAATATGATTAAATAAATAAAATGTAAAGAAATATTAATAGCAGCCAACAGTTTCAACAATGGAAAATGTTGAGTATATTGTATGCATGGGAATTATGAGTTCAGTTATGCATTGCAGCATTGTTAGGGTATGCAGCAGCATTAGAACTTACTGAAGCATAAATTAGTGAAAGAGAAAAAAAATGTGCAAAAATATGCAAATATACTTGGTGTGAATTTGGAGAAAGCAGATAGGTAATTAACATCAAATATATGGGAATGTGGGTGTTGTCATTAACCTGCACAGTCACATTATGTACTTACTGTATGATGCTTTGTAATCCCTTACGTGCACAGTGCAACTGCTTACACATACTGCTGTTAAACCAGCAGAGCAGCTCTTGGCCCAGCTGAACAGGAAGTGTCTTTAACTCTGTGGTTTTCCAACAGCCTCACCCGCCTCGAGCAGGAAGTCAGCACCTTCCCTCAGCCGAACCAGCAGCCCCTCCAGCAGCCCCAAGACGAGCTCTGGAGGTCGCAGGCCCGGCCGGCTACGCCTCCCACAGCTGGGCAGCAAACACCGCCTCTCCAACAGCAAGGAGAACCTGGAGGGGGCCAGCAACGCCGAGGCTGAGCCCAGGGACGGCACACTGCAGGCGGACACAGAGGCCACCGCGGCAGCCGGCCTCCCCGGGTCAGCAGACACGGTCGCCACCGAGTCGTCGTCCAGCACCGAAGCGTCCAGCAGCCACTGTGATGTGATCCTGATGAACGGTGACAGCAACGGGCTGAGCTCAGACTGCAGCACAGAGAGCAGCGTGGACCCTGACAGCTCACTACCACAGCACAGAGACAACGTCTGTCTGGACGCTATCTACAACCTCTATGCAATATCAGTAAGTACTGTATGACATACTGACCACCTGCCACAGGAGCAGATACAGGTACGCGAAAAAAAAAAAAATCAGGATCCTTCATGGGTTTTTGGTTCGTTTAGTGCAGGGGTCGGCAACCCACGGCTCCGGAGCCGCATGCGGCTCTTTCATCCTTATACTGCGGCTCTGAGTGGCTTGGGAAAATAAATTACAAAAAAAA
>OMLB01004259.1:4329-17208 GCA_900302555.1 Myripristis jacobus
TGGCTCGACATTAGAAAATCAAAATGTTTCAAGACCAAATAAACAACCAGGAAGATATTTCATGATCAAAAAAACAAAAAAACAAAAACAAAAAAACATACATTTTCTGTGTCTTTCTGTGTCACTGAAAACAGTTGAGAATTTGGTAAAATGGCCTGAAATTTGGATCAAGGCTTGTATCAGTCCCCCCCTCAGTGGCATTACTTGTTGTGGGACAAAAGATGCATCATAGAGATAGAAGCCTGGATCAGTTTAACCACAGTTTCCTCTCAACGTTTCCTTGAGTCAAGGTGTTTGAATCAATGTAAACACTGAGCCTGGGGTATGAATCGTGATGGCGATTGCCATTTCTTGTCTTATCCTAGGTGTGGAGGTTAGACCTGGTGATGGTTATCCTGTTTAAAGGAATCCCATTGGAAAGCACAGATGGAGAGCGGCTGGTGAAAGGAGGCCAATGCTCCAACCCCGTCCTCTGTGTCCAGCCTCAACACATCTCCGTCTCCGTCAAAGAGCTGGACCTCTACCTGGCTTACTATGTACAAGAGAGAGGTATGTGTTAACACACACACACACACACACACACACACACCCCATAGGATTGTTCATTGTTCACTGGTAATTTTCTTTTCGTGTAGTCTCCCTACATCTGCCATTGTTTGTGTTAATTTATTAACTAATTTCCCAGATTTTGTGTTCACACTGTTATTATTTATGTAAAATAATGGTTGTGCAATTTAATAAAGAATAATTGCACACACTTGCCATAATAAGTTGAATTTAGGTCATTACATAATTGCATTGATTACTTACTTTAATTAGACTTAATGTTTGTTGAATCAAGATTCTAATTAGTTTTGATAAAGTATAGGAGAGATTTTTAAAATGAATTTTAATTCTGTTATTTAATTTATTTATATATATAGTTATGAATTTACTTTACTTCAAAAATGCTCAAGGCATTGTCTTACTGACACTTTGATGGCGTTATTATTTTATTATCATTACTGTTATGAAGAAACAGTGGATGAGGAGTGAGTTCTAATGTCATTTTCTGCACATACTGGAGAGATGATATACAGTAGACCATAGAATGGGTTTCTTTGCAAGTGGTCTGGCAGACCTAGGGTGGGATTTTTAATCTCCACAGCAGGCATGTAATCAAATATTGTCTGTGAAGACCACAGCTTGTTGAGGTTAAGGCAAAACTACAACCTGTGGTTGAAGTTAATGCAAACCTGTTAAAAGCTGACTTGGTGCCTTTGGTTTAGCCAGTGGACAGTGTGTTTGGGCTGCAGATCCCTCCACTGTGAGAGGACAACTTTCACGGTGTGAGAGTTGTGTGGCTGTGGCTGTCAAAGGCTGCTCCTGATAATAGGAGGGAGAAATTACACCAGAATACCACACTTCTGAGTCTGAGATGTGGGGTCAGCTTTTCTGGATTCATGAATCTAAAACTGAGATGTGTGGAAGAACAGAAGATGATATTGTGCATCGCCAAAGCAATGTCCACTATCATCAGTCCTGCATGGTGGGGGATCAGAGCAAATTTGGGAATGTTTAACAACATCTGTATTGGTGATTAGAGAGCATCATGAATTCTGATAAAAACAGAGAATATTGCTAAGGGTTACTGTGGTTACAAGATGCCTTAGCAAATAGTTCAGTTAGGTTTATGGAGTTGGAGAGCAGGAGACTGGAATGCCAAGAGTTGTGTTGGGATTTGTAGTCTTTAGAATGTGACTGTACAAGCAGATCACAAATCAGGTGAACAAAATGTATGATAAGATTGCATTAAAAATGTAATCTAGAAGTTGATGGCTAACCACAAATCTGCAGAAATAGTTTAACAACAGTCTAACAACATGTAAATTGTGATATGACTTCAGACATTCTTTTCTGAAACCATATGCACTTTCTGACTCTATAACCTACATACCCCTTTCTGTCAAATGTGGGTCTTTGTCTGATAAACACTTTGGTTTTTGAATCAATTTCTTTACATATTTATCCAGCACCTGGCCTAGATACTATTGGTTGGATGTGCACACTGATAGTACAATTTAGGATGAATAATATACACACAATATGTTACCTTTCCAGCTGTGGAAATGGATTTTCCCTCAGCAGGGATGGGGAATGTCATTGTCAACATTAATAACACAAAGTGCTGTAAGGATCAAAGTGATCATGACATAATAATGTTGTTACGATTAGGCTACCCATCTCCACAGTCTGTAAATGTTTAGCACATCATCACTACAGTGAGATGAAAAATACATTCATTTAGCACCCAGAGGCCTATGGAAACTTCCAACAGTAGTCAGGAAATGAAGAAAAGGAAATCTAGTTTGTTTTTCACATGGAAACAGAATTGTTCCTTTCAGTTTGTGGGGGAAGAGAAGGCGGAGAAGGGGATTCCAGCAGTCTGATCCGCCAGTCAAACCAACTCACACTTTCTCTGGGTGTCTGATCCTTTCTATGAGTGTATGAAAGTGTATGATACTGTGAACCGAAACAGTTTTTACTGAAATATTTTCGATAACATGATTCCATTAACTTAACTACCGAACTATACTACACACAGCTGGAACCAATTTCCCAGTGACCTTAAATGTGCTCACTGTGTATTCGTGTGTGTGTCAGTCTGCCTCAACAGTGTGAGTATTAATGTGGGCTCCCAAGTTATTTTTAGCTTTGCTGCGTCTCTCAGACCAGGGAAATGGCGAGGGAAGACCTAGATCTGATTTTCTAACCAGGCTAACCATAAAGAGGCTAAGATACCCGAGTGTTCTTTCCATAGGGGAAGTCAATATTTGTCCTGCTGATGTGGGTTAACATGCTATTATCGTCTATGGTAAGAGGTAAACTCAGTCCAGTCAGTCAGAGACACACAGTGCTACTCTATAGCTGTCAAACTACATCACTCCTCTATATCTGTACATTGTCAAACTACACCATTCCTCTATTTATACTGTTCACTATCAAACAACATTACTCGTTTATAGCTGCATGCTATAATGCTACATCACTGCTCTTTACCTTTACACTGTTACACTACATCATCCGCTTGACCTAAAATCATTTTATTACTATTGTTGTCATTTTTGTTGACCATTACATATCTGTAGGGAGCTTCTAGTGTAGTTGGTCAATACTAGTAACCCTTAGCCAGCTACTGAGATATCTGACTTTCAAAACTCACACTCTGGCCCATATTTTGTTTTGGAGCAAAAAGAGTAAGAGTTTAAAGATGGAAACTATCTAAAAGGATACCTGACTTAGCTGGATTACTTTGACAGTTTGACATAAGCCCAGGATTTTTGGCTCCTAAAGTTAAGATTTAGTCTAACTTGTTACCACAGTAACAGCTCCTTAATCACAAACCTGCAAAGTCTCAAATTTAGTCAGTTGGCTGGATTATGACTGGATTATGGATTATGATTATGACCATGCCTTCTTAAATTTCCCCTATTCATGAACTTGTTTTCATCTGAAAAGGTTTCTTATGGTCCTTAAAGTTCTCTTTTCTGCTATATGATGTCACATCCTGTCTCTTCCCTCTATTTCTAGTGACATATTAGGACTGCTCTCATGATGCTGCCTGAGGAAAAAAAGCCAAGCTCGAAACATTCGCAATACAGTAGCTGCATCACGATGCCCATTCACTGACATTTTTTGCTTTGAAATGCCATTCAGTTTTGAGCAGCAATTTTAGCAAATAAAACATTTTTGTTGTTGAGCATCACACAGTTTCCATCTTCTCTATTTCACGTGACACTTGCAAAGATGTTGAAGCCTTCACAAAATTTGTAACATCATCTGTAATTCTAATGGTCATCTTGCATGTTGAAATCTCTGTGAATGTCTTTCAATATCTCAGAAAAAACATCATCACCATCTTATCAAAACACATCACATATCACACTCCACATCAAATGGTGGTGAGTGTGGTTACGGGCTTTTCACCCAGAGGGCTCCCCTCCCATTCGCAACACCTACACCCCTCCCCTTGCTCCAAAGATGATCCCTGGGCAGACAGGGGAGAAGAGGGGGCATTCTTTTCAAATTCCGGATTGTGGCTTACATATCTTCCCATTCTGTTTCGGCACATAGCCACCTCTTATCTGCCAGTGCAAGCAGAAAAACACAAATGTTTTCCAAGTGGTCAAGTCCAAGATTATACAGGATCTAGTGCTTCTGGTCGTGATTATTAATAATATGACAGCTCAAATCCACATAGTCACACGATGCAGTGTTTTTGAACATTACACATTTTGTTCACTTAAATATTTGTTTACTGTATCCACCACCAAATGTTCACTAGAGGCATGACAGATTACTGATGCAACCTCAGTTTTTTGATGTGTGGACGATAATGAGTTGATTCATACACCCATTGTAGGACTAACACATAAAACTGGTTTCAGAATGTTCACTTTAGGATCACAGACATTCTGACAGTATGTGGTGTGGGAATAGAGTCTTACTGGTGTGTTTCAATGTGTGTTCTTCACCACCACCTCACCATGCCTGTTTGCATCTATATGCTAAAATTATTCTCCCTCTCTCTCTCCCTCTCTCTCTCTCTCTCTCTCTCTCTCTGCCTCTCCTTTTCAATGGCTCCCTCCCTCCAGAGGCAGA
The DNA here is from genome assembly GCA_900302555.1 of Myripristis jacobus. Lineage (NCBI taxonomy): Eukaryota > Metazoa > Chordata > Actinopteri > Holocentriformes > Holocentridae > Myripristis > Myripristis jacobus. The sequence goes on from OMLB01004259.1 coordinate 8,971, forward strand.
GCAGAGCAGCAGTCCTGGTCGTACAGGAGTGGGATCTGATCAGGAGGATAGCCGAACTGCCACCATGGGTAAAGCACACACACACACACACACACACACACACACACACACACACACACACACGCACGTGCGCACACATGTACATGCTTGGATGACTGTTGTTGTGTTTCTGTAGATGGTCCAGAGTTCCAGGAGAGTTTTGTGACGTCAGGAGTTTTCAACGTCAATGAGCTCGTCCAGGTCTCTAGAAGTAAGTCCACATCACCTTGATTCCTACCCTTCACCCAATCTTTCACTTTACTGCTACCACTGATACTAACCCTAACCATGTAGTCAGTTTCAGTGACAACGACCTGGTCTTGTTACTGCTGCTGAGCGTAGGTCTTCTCAAATGTTCATTCATTAATGGAACAGACGTAATTAATGAAACAAATGCATGTTGCCTGTAACCAGAAATTAAGACTAATGTCGTATCTGCTGGAGAAATTCAGGCTAAATGGGGTGGGGACTGTTTGGGCCTCGGCTCCTACAGGCTGAGCTGAGCCCAGGCATTGCTACCATTAACTACTTTAATTAAATATATATTTTTTTGCCTTTATTATTAAGACTGTGAAATTACAAGCTGTTTTCAAAATAAACTATTTAATTTTAGCTGGTTTTTTTTCTTTTCCAAAATTATGTTGCATCATCATGCAGGGTCTACTTGCAAGTCCTGCTAAATCAGGCCCCTCTATATAACAAGTCCCAGTTTAACCCTTGTTTCTGGTACCATCAAGGATATTGATTGGCAAATTAAAATATTTCCACTGCAATCATTTGTTTTCATCTTTGATTGAAATGAAATGGCAGTATTAACTGACACTAACTGCTAGCTCACATTGCAAACAACCTGGCTAATGTTTATTGATTATAATGGATCCCCATTAGTCAATGCATAAGCGACAGACTAGTCGCTTGTGATGTGCTGTTCTATTCTGACTGATTGTGAACCAGATGTTTTCCAGGCATCATTTTTGAGATGTTTATTCCTGCAGTTTTTTCTTTCAAATAATTTTTTTTGAAAACTGTAAAGCTCTCAGTGGCTGTAATTGTCCGTTTTTCACTTGGTTGGCAGAACTGTTGTTCATGAAAGAAAACAGATAGGGAAAAGAAATACAGAAATGTGACTGGCTGCTGACACTTGACAGCCAACGACTGTTGTTCAACTATCCACAGATCAGTTTCCCTGGTCATTCAGCTCTATAGGAAATGAATGGACTTCATTTTCTTAGAATGTGAATTCAGGGTACAGAGCAGTAACAGCTTGAGAAATACTAACCAATACTCCTCACTTCCCACTTTCCTGTTTTTTGTGACATTCAGAAAGCAGATTTAGTCACTTCAGGAAACACCTAATTTGCATTTTATCTTTTGCAGCATTCAAAAATTTGACTGGCTGCTTTCCAGTTTTTAATAAAAGGCCATAACACCAGTGTTTGTGTCTCCCTGTGTGTCCAGCGCCGGTGGTAACAGGAGTCGGTCCTAGTTTCTCTCTGGGGGAGCTGCAGGGTCATCTGGCCTATGACCTCAACCAGTCTGTCAACCAACCAGTCAGCCTCAGACGATCACTAGCCAGCACCTCATCCAGCGGGTAAACACACACACACTCACACACACATACAGTTACACTGGTCCTGGCATTCCTGAAATATTATGGAATTTTGAGAGGTATGTCATGGATTTTCACATCAGGGCTCTGCTGGAAATGCAGACACACACAAACATGCACACACGCACACCTTCACAGAAACAAGCAAGTCGCTTAAGAAATATGCTCACGCCTACAATGACTTTTTGCACATTTCATTGACATAGGCCATAGGGAAACTTTCACTTTCATGAAATGAGTGTTGAGGAATAACTACTAGGGCCCTATTTTCATACAGATGCACTCTGCAGAGCACGGCCAGTCACTGGTGCAGTGAGGCACACTGATGGTTTCTCCTCGCCTGGGTGCGTTTGGTATTTTGGCGAGAGAATGAGGGAGAATTTGTTGCAATTATTGGCGCGATGGATGAATGTGATTTGCACCAGCCAGTGCCTTACTGCTGGGAAGAGGTCAGCAGTGCAGCACAACTAGGTTGTATGTAATTTTTGTTCCTTTAGTTGGTGTAGGCTTATGTGGCAATTATGTGTCTTTACTCTATTTCTACTTGTTTGTTTACTCTGTTTTGTTCTGACATGAATCTATCAAGATAGAAAAAAAAAATTCAATCAATTATTGATGTACTGTATTCCAACACACATGTGGTGGCAGTTATATGATCATGAACGGAGCAGCTGTGCATCATGGCACATGAATAGTAATTAAATCACAATGAAATCATATTGATACAAATTTCAGGGAGTCATTGTCTACAATGTTTTCAAAGGCCTTTAAATTTAATTTGGAAACACAATTAAGAAATTTGGATTTTTTACACAGTCTAATAGAGTACTTTATTGAACACAGTTAAGGTAAATATCACTGAACATCACATTGCAACATTTTATATCACCGCCAAGATCAAAATCAAAATCATAGGTTGGAAATTAGAATTAGGAAATAAGTTTATTCTAGATAAAAACCTCTCCCTCTGATAACATATTCTTGTTAATCCTACCCTGTTCACAAATGTGCCAGGTGCATCTTGCCATGAAAATACCAAATATACACCATCATGCCATCATGAGTATTTTACTGTGCTTTGCATAATGCATCTTAGGGCTCGCAGACTTATCTCAAGTCTTTGGTATAGAGGAGTTTATTAAGTGTAACACATTGTTATCATGACAAATGTCTTAGGTCAAAACCAAGCTTACACTAACTGCACATGAAGTATAAATGGATAAGCATGTATCATGTATGTGTTAAAACTGCCATTCATTCTTAATTGTGATATATTAACATGTAGTAGTTAGCATGTAATGTGCTCACAGACACACCCATTGGTATACATCTATTATTTCAGCAATCTAGCATGTTAAAACATTAGAAAATCTGCTAGCACTGCTGACTAACGTTACTAACATGTAAGAGAAGAAGCTCATGGTGAAGCAATCAATGCTGTTACTGCATGTACACAAACCTGTAGCGTTAGCCGATCACCCGCCAGTTGCTATTTAATAATGAATGAATATCTGCAACACAGAAGGGTACAGTGTAACCATGGTTCTCATGCTCTCTCCACCCGGAGACTGATCCATAGGATCAAGCAACATGGATAATTTCTTAAAGACAAACCACCTGTGAGGTGGCTCATTATAATTTTGACGTCTTCAAGTGGCCCCACGCTGGAGAGGAGATTTCTTCACTCAGACAACCATGGTTACTCTGCAATCTTCCATTCTCTGTTTGCAGTGGTTCTCAATCCTACTGCTTGGGACCAACAGTCCTGCTGGTTTTCATTGTACAGTTGAGAACCACTGCTCTATTGTATTGAGACTATCTTATTGAGACTATCATATCAAGATCTCTCCATCCAGTTATATATTCCATATGTACAGGAACCCTGTAAGGCATGCCGTGAGCAGATAGAGCAGAGTCAGCCCCAACGATGCGAACTGACAGGACAAGCTTTCAGATCACATCACTGCCATCACAAATACCCTAATAAAACCAGTGAGCCTCACAGTAACACCAGTCAACCTGCTGTTGTGAAATCAAAATAGTGAATGAGAGTAAGGTGCGCAGGTGTTTATATAGCATGTGCAGCCACCTCACAGGTAGTTTATCTTAAAGAGATCCACGTTACCCAATCCCATGGGTCTGTCCCCGTGCGCAGGGACGATGTACCTTGGTGGAGAGATAGTCTTGATACACCCGATGCTTGTTAGATACCAGATGCAAAGGGAGCCCTTGAAAATAACTTACCCGCATTATTTCCTCACAATGTTCTTTCAGTTAAATGTCGCAGTTGTTTTTAGACCATAGTTCATTATTTATAATTGTCAAAAAAATAATGAAAACCCCACCCTTTGATATATAATTCTACTCCAAAACAGGGCATGAAGTAATGACTGCATTTGTTGTATGTTTGTGTGCGTACCTGCAGGAGTAAGCGCCATAAGTCTGGCTCTATGGAGGAGGAGGCCGACAGCCCAGGAGGGGAGTATTACCCCTCACCTTCCTCCCCCGCCAGCAGCTCCAGGAACTGGACTGATGATATGGAAGGAGGTAATGTAATATTACAACAACAACAACAACAATCATAATAATACTAATAATAATAACATAGCTGCAAACAGTGATTGAACAGATTGTTAAATGTAACAGCATACCATTATAAATGAAGTATTATGGCACTACAGAGACGCATGAACATATCATACATATCATTATTTAAAAAAATAATAATAATGGTTTGGTGCAGACCACCTGTTGTACATGTGGATGGTAGGTAGTGTTTGTGGGAAGGATGGACCAGCAAGCAGGTGTAGATTTTGAAAGATATAATAATTTATTCAGGCCAGCCACAAAAAAAGGAACAAAAACAGTCTCATCTGGTCTCTTTCAGACAAAAAAAAAAAGAGGAAAATGGCAAATTTTGCTGCCTTCAATACAGCATAGAGCCCTCCATTTCCCAGGAGAGTATGAAACAGACAAAGGACCAGTCTGCTAGTTTCCTCCACCTTTTATACCTGGCCAGCTGCTGCTTTGGCCAATCAGGGAAGGTCTCTGGAATTAATGTCAATCCATCTCAGGTGGCATCACTCTCAAATACACTTTAAAGGGGAAAAGCACTCCTTCTTCTTAAAGGGGCAGCCAGGTCAGCAACTAGAGTGCCCATACAGAAAACCTGGGTAATCAGACAGAACTAAACACAATTAAATAAACACTTCCCAATCATATGTTCATAGTTTTTATATATTGATGAAATGAGCGAGAGGAATGTACACCTTCCTCTCAGCATACATACCAACATCAACTTAAATCACACATAAGTCATGGAGGAGGTGAGCTCCATTACACCACCAGCAAAAATCACATTGTCCTCTTTTTACAATATATTTTTTTGCTTAAAAAAAAATACGACACGACCACTATCACTAAAATTGCAAATATTATTGCAATCGCAGTATAATTTTTTACCATATCATGCAGGCCTATTAGGAAGTGCTGCTTTACAGGCAGTCATTGGGGCGAGATCATATCGTGAGCAGATACTACAGTGGAAACTTCCAAGCAAACTAGCTTGTGGTTGGGAAATTGTGTATGTTCAAACACACTTCCCATTTTATTCACCCTGCCAATTTTGGTAACCTTCTAACACTTCTTCTAGCACCACCATCAACCAAATGCACAAACCCCCACATATCTCCCAGAACTTTCCTGCCTCCATGATACACCACACCAGTGGGTCCCTAGCGGTGGAACCTGCACTTGTGTCCTGTTTTGGAACTCTAAGAAACTTGCTACTGCTGTCGTGAGTTTTTTGAAGGTTAACAGGGGGGTTCTTTTTGTGTATGTCCAGGTCTGTCTCCTCCAGTGAAGAAGGCAGAACTGGACAGTCCCTCTCCCCAAGAAGACTCACCGAGAATGGGCTCCTTCACTCAACACCACCGGCCTGTCATTGCTGTCCACAGTGGTCAGTGTATACGCACACGCAATACATTATTACTCCAGCAATAGCTTAATAAACTAGTTGACAATGACTGGTTAACACATAAAACATAGCACTTTCTGTTCAGCATAATAGCTTTTAAAATGTCTCTCTTTCTTTCTTGCACTTGTTTTTCCTTTCTCTGTGTGTCCAGGCCTGTCTCGCAGTCCACACCCCTCTTCATCTCTTCATTTTCCCTCCTCTTCCTACTTCCCCCATGGAGCGATCCGCTATCCTCCTCACCTCACCCAGGACCCCCTTAAAGATCTGGTGTCATTGGCCTGTGACCCCGCCAATCAAACCCCCAGCTCAGTAAGTACAACCAGTCAAAATGTTAGTCCTGATGTTAGTCCTCATAGTATTAGTCACTGTATGGGCCTAGCTCACGTAGATTATGCCTTTCTCTGTCAGGAAAATGTGTTTTAATACCTTTACTCTTGCTTTCACTGTGGTAGAAAAACTGCATTCAGAATATGGAATACATCAAACATTGTGTTTGGACTCAGCCCATTGCTGCTTTTGGCTATATTTGTTATTTAGATTGTTACACATACAATTGTGTTTGCTCTCTGTCTGTCTTTCTTTCTGTCATTAATGTGCATAACTTGTGCTTTACAGATATTTTCAAAGTTAGTCAAGGGCCAGTACTATTGTTTCTTTAGAAAATTATCAGCAAAGACTGTTGGTACTTATTGCAATAAAATCTTATTGGACCAGGATCACCACATTGTTTTGAAACAATGTCCCATAATTTCTTGCACGGAGTGTTTTAGCAATGTGTTGGTGTTAAAGTTTTCTTTTTGATGGAGAGGAGCAAGGACTCCATTGCCAAAGAAACTATGCAGTGATTTCAGATCAGATAAATGAAAAGATTAAAATAAACAACAGTTACCAGTCATTTTGCAGAATGAATTTTTTTTTATCATTTTCATTTTCATGTCATTGTATGGTGTGGGCTCATGACCTGTTGATTTGATGTGTCACTTTCTGATAAATTCTGATGTAGGCAACAAGTGCCTACATAAGTTTTCACAGACTTTCATAATTACAAAATACAGGTCAAACTGAATCAGCCCCTTTCCATCTTGTAACAGATGATTGCCATGTGTGACACCATCCTTCACAGCTTTTAAATTACATTACATGTAGTGTGAATGTATTGTCTCTCTGAGTACTATTGTGGATGTTGTGATTATTTATTTATTTATTTTTACAGTTAGGGATTATAGGATTATAATCCTGGATTTCGGTTGAGAGTTTTTATCCCATGGTATCAGTGCTGTTTCAGAGGTTTTTTTCACCCTGACAGAACTAAAACACTGGAGGGAGTACTCAGTACTTGAATTTCTTTTTAATGCTTTGGCATAAAATGGTCAGAACTAAGGATATTGAATATTGGCACAAGACGTCAGCTGTTAGCAGTTTCAGTCCAAAAAATTGGTCTCCAGAAACCCATATCAGTTGAACCCTAATATCTATATGACAGCAGGAACATAACTTTTAGCAGGGAAATTCACACTCCTACACAGACTGTCAATCGCCATGATTGGGAAATGACAGGCTATTATCATTCCAGGCTCTTTGCCCACATTCACAAATGTATCTGTCTCCAGCTTTGAAATGTTATTCCAACAATTGTGTTCCTCAACCCCATCCTAATCAGTGACCCATCCTCTCCAGCTGTGTCCAGCTGCTTGAGCCCTTGCAGGTCCCGGCATCTCCTTACCTTTTCTCACCGATACAACACATCTGCCCTCTTAGTCTTTGGTGCCACATTTCCACCAGTTGTCCTCAGCCCAGCACCTGAGCCAAAAGCACTCACCTAATCCTCCTTGTCTTTTGGCACTTGTCTCCCATATTGTCCATACCCCCCTTCCATGATTCTATCTTCAAAGCAGCATTTAACCTCCAGGATGTTCCAACAACATGCAGTGCATTACATTTGTACCTCACCGTCCCAAAAGGAGTGCAGTTCCTCTTCCAGGATTCACTGCAGCTTTCCTTCATTGGATGCTAATTACTCACTGTCACACTGCTGTCACATATCCAGAACAAGACCATACAACGTTTGTAAATCTGTTTAGTCTTCTTTATTCTACCTTTCCCAAGGTGTAATCAGCGGTCTGATGATGTTTGTGCTCTTCTGACCCTCAGATTATGTTACATTAAGACATGACAATACAATGCCAATTTTAAAACGGACCCAAATGTTGGCAAGTTGTGGTTGTGGTGATTGTTAAGGATGGGGTCATGAATTTTGAATTTTTGAATGGTCATAACAATTGTAAAAAAAAAAAAATCAAATCATTTATGCAACTATTGTCTTCTATTTAAAAAGAATCCTGTTTTCACTGGCACCTGGTAGTAATGTAAGAGCCTGTGTTCTCACATAAGTTTGGCATGTTTGGTTGGGCTCACTTCTGCGTGAGAGCACATGAGAGCACTTGCCACAGTGTTGTGACTCAGGGTAGATAGAAACATGCAAAACCTACTACAACTGTCAAAAAGTTCAATGTGGAACCCCTTTGAGATGGCAGGAGCCTATCCACAGACCAACAATCAATGGCTATCTTAGTCATCAGACAAAGTAAGTTTGATGTAACATTAAGTAAGCCAA
>OMLB01004261.1:5280-25591 GCA_900302555.1 Myripristis jacobus
ACAAAAATGTAAGAACTTAGATTGGCAAAAAGAAGTTTCTTGTTCTATTTTTGGATTACAGACCAAGCAAAAAAAAAAAAAAAAAGAGAAGAAAAGAAAAGAAATGGTTTGTTAAGGTAATTATTTTTATGAAACAAACATGAGTCCTTGATGTGGGTTTGTTACATGTGGTTTGATATGTTTTGTGTTTGTGCTGCGCTGCGCCGAGTGTAAAATGGCAAAGCTGAGGTTTCAAAGTAGGCATTAGGCAAATTTAAAGGCCGCAGGACAAAGAACTCCAAACTTAAAAGTTAAAATCAGCAGGTTGTTTAAGCTTCGCCTCACTGCGTGTTTACATGTACACTGGCATCTTGTTATCAGCTGACATATTCAAGCTTTTTGAGTTGGCTAAATGAAACATGATCTCACGTGTTCATCTGCTTTGACCTTAATTATGAGAAGCCTGACTGATAGCTGGCATAATAAGGCGCATATAAAAACCTAACCCACTCACTGCTGGTTTTCATGGTTCAGTGTCTCTGAAAATATTTAGACCTGCCTGTTTATTCATGTACCGTCTACAGGCTTGTTTGTTTACAGCAGGAAAAACATCTAATCCTTATTAAAACCTTTTCCGAGCTGGTCATTATTTGAGCAAATTCAGGTCACGCCAAGGCTTCAGTGCTGCATTGACATCTATATGTTAAGGTGGCATTATTTTCAAGGCATTTCATGATATCTCAGCTGTCACAACATCTGTGAAACACTCTGGGGTCCCAAACCACCAGTTGAAAAACAGTGAGGAAGCCCAGCAGGAGTCCGGAGGGACTCAGGTTTATCCTCAGCTTGTTTTCAACTGTCAGGGAGGCAGGATTCCTCAATGACATGTTGTATCCCATCCTAACTGTAACATCCTCCCCACAGGGTAAATAAAAGCTCAGAGCTAGTGTGTATACACACACACACTCACACACAAATACACACACACGTATATGTGTATGTGTGTGTGTGTGTGTGTGTGAGTGTGTGTTTGTGTGATCACAGAGAGAGATACAAGATCCATCCCTCTCACAGAAAAGAGCCTCCAGTGACGTACACACATATCGACTCTCGTCTGTGAATGAGAGAGAGGCAAAGGAAGAAATTTCCATGAGCATGAAAGTGTGTGTAAGTGTGGGTATGTGCATGTGTTTGCTTGCGTGTTTGTGTGTGTGTGTGTGTGTGTGCGCGCGCGCGTGCACAGCAGATAGCCTCTGTGTTTATTTAGTTTGAGGTGACAGCAGGAAGGAAGGCAGGTTAACGAGCTGCCGGCTCCAGGCACCCAGGCACATGGTGATTACGCAACCCCAGCTCCTCCTTCCCTCACACACACGCACACACACACACACACTCACACGGATAATGCACTCACCTGGGTGAGAAAACAGACACACTCACAAGTATGCAAGCACATTCAAGACCTCTTACACCAACTCAGTGGGACTTACACTCTGTGACTTACATAACACAACAAAATGAAATATTATTTACACTGCATGCCATGCCACATCACTGATAAGACCTTGGTCAATAAAAAGAAACATTTATACTTGGATGTAGGGCTGAGAAATTAATTGAAAAATTGAAAATGGCCAAACTCAGTATCCATATCATAGGAGCTGCTATTTTTTTATTTGTTACAATTGGCCTTATAGTTCGATTCTCTTTTGTACCAGAGTTCAATGTTTCCTGTCTTATCCAATGCGTTACATAGTTCAGGACAGCTCGACCGCTAAGCAGAAAACAGATAAAGCAGGAGCCACATGTACTCTCTCTATCTTTTTAGTTAGGTCTGGTGCATTAGATACACGCCCAGCCAACATACACACACTAGCATCACACATTTTAGAAACAAGGCGTGGACAGTGGTTGGCCTGTCCATGTCCAGGTAACTGGCCAATTATTCTTGGTTGCGTTTAAGTCCAACCTATGTACGGGGCAGGCCCAGCCCAAGAAGATAAATGTGCATCATTTCCTGATATCGGGGCTCATTCTGATAGAGATCCGGCGGGAACTCTGTCACTCTGAGACCAGCGCTGACTTGCTTTATATGTGACCATAATAAATATTGCATCAGAAAAGAGAAGGCTGACTCCGGTCTGTTCTTGGGCTTTCAACAAAAGAACCTAGAGCTAACAACTGATAAAGGTAAAATGTGTGACAAAATACCATCGGGGGGGATGCCATCCCCCTTGCTAACCTGCCATCCCCCCTTTCCATCCCCTTAGTAATGGGGAAAGTACAGGGGAGAGAGAGGTAGTTTAGCTGAATGTGTTAGTCTAGTCTGCCTGACTCATTGATCCTTTATCTGACTGAGGTTTGTGCAAGTTAGAATCTATAGACCCGAGCATGACTCAGCAAATATCAGCAGCCTCACTGTGCTGTGTGTTGATAAAACCATGGAGCTGTCCATGGTGCTGAAGTAGCTGACAGATTTGTAATTGCACCTTTTTCTCTCAGCCCCACTGTCAGTTTCATCTTATATACTATAAATACTCAATTCTGTACCATATTGTAGCCTATATGCTCTATGGAGTAGAATCACTTCATGATCAAAGTGACAAGTAGAAATGTGAAGTTGCAGAAGAGCAAGAGGATCATTCTAGATGCAGCATGAACTGGCCAACTTTTAATGCTTTTACTGCTCCTTCCAACATGGAGGAAGATGTAAATTAAGATTTAGGATGTAAATTTCATATAATCAAGTTGAAAATGAACCATAAAGGCAAATTTAAGGGACGTGGCTATTGATAAGTATAGTGCTATGACATCCAATGTCCCGTGATTTTTACATGAATATACCCTGATATAGCTGAAGATTGCTTGTCGACTGCATGCCTGCCTCACTGCATATAATTAGAGAATGGTTTTTGTGCATAAGATATGTAAAGTAACAGTGTATATGCAATCTAGGGTCCTTTGTAAGCCCAGTTTTGCACCCTTGCACTGAATATGAGATCCCATTGTTGAAAAGCTTAATGTCACTGTGTGAGTTGCTGACACACTGCTAATATAAATTCTTATATATGTATTATACATTATGAATAGAATGATTAGGATTGTGATTTTTTACTAATGAAACATTTGAGATCAAAAGATGAAGCGAATGCTGTCATCTTTTGATCTCAACTGGTTAGTCTGGGGAAATCTAGCCTGTTGAGCAAGTGTAAATATTATGATGAAATCATCCAAGCAAACTAAAGCTATTTTAAGCCACTATTTATCTGGAGCTAAAATAACTGCATGTTGGATTCTTCGTATCTCCCTGGGAAATAATCTTCCAGACCCAAAATGCAGACAATCTTACCAACCCATCCAGAACTAATCTTGCGCAAAACTTTTGTCACTGTCTGTATACATGTCTGGTGAAATTTGGGGCATTTGACTCACAAAATGCAGCTGCTTGTCTGATTTGAAGTGAAAGAGCAATCCCCCTGATGCTCCATTTATTATTCATCTGTGTGGGGAGAGACAAAAAAAAAAGAAAAAGAAAAAGAAAAAAGAAGAGAAACAAGAGGATGAGAGGACAAAAAACCAGGTCTGAAACTTTTAAAAGATGAAGCAAAGTGCTGAGTTGTGAGCACCGGAGCCTAGATGAGAACAGATTTGAATACAAACAGGTGGGCGGTGGGAGGAAGAGTTGCAGCGTGGCATGCCAAAGCCCTTTGTAAGCATTAAGCAAGGGCTGTGGTACATGGTTTAATTAGCTCAAGAGCCAGGCAAGAGGTTCAAATCAGGATGAAACTTGGAGGATAGTAATTAAAAAAAAAAAAAAAAAAAAAAAAAAAGAGGAAAAAGGCAGGCTGGAGCAGAATGAGTAATAGGCAGTGGCAGTCATCATACAGCAGACTTGAGCTTCATAGAGACAGAGAATGAGGCAGGTGGTATCGCTTTGGATTAGGTTCCTAAAATTGTCAGGATGGAGTGGAGTGGACTTTGTCATCAATTTTGGAAAGCCCAGAGGAGCTTCTTTTCTTGTGGCAACAGTATCTCCAGCTGCACTATTAAAGGCTGGTGTAACTGATTTGTCCTGCAAAATGACTTGCACTGCTTCTTGGAGAAAATGACTCCCATCCTGGTCTCATTTCATTTTGGTCCCGAGAAATCAATTCGGCTCCTCTCTAATATCTGACAGCACCTCCTCTTTCTCTCTCATCTGTCTCTCAAAGCATCAGGCTGGCTCGGTGTTTAGAGAGAACATCTTGTAACCGAAAGGTCTCAGCCAAGGAGTTCATCAACAGTCATGAGTCCTCCTCAAGTGTCAGTGTACAAGAAATTGACTCTTGCCTGCTCACTCACTTCCTCTGAAAAAAAAGAGTATTAGATTAATGAATAAAATGTGCAAGCAAGATCCACATCTCATCATCATTATCTGATGTGCTATTATTATTTTTAAGGCACTATATGTAGCATTCCTTGTTGCAAAGCGGATGCTACTATTTGTCCCCATTTCCCATCTCAGCTGTTGCACAACATTTATTTTGATGAACAAGATTATGGATAATGGATAATTATGGAAAAGCTGACCAGTCCTTCATAACAGGCAATATGCATTCTGAAAATGTAAGATATAATGATATTTGAATGAATGAACTGGAATTTCAGTTTTAATAGCACAAATTAAAAAACTTTCAAAGACAATCTTCTTTCTCAACAGGTGCATGCAGAATTTTATTTTTTAAAACTGCGAGAGCTTGCTCAGAAAGAGGAGCTAAAAGCTAATAGCAAAGGGAAAATGGTGCAGGGTGGCAATTTCACTCCCTCAAGCATTTTCTTAAGCCATGATGAAGGACCCTGCTCCCAAACACATATGCCGAAAAGATGGTTGAATGCATCAAGATGCCTTCCTGAATGTTTCCCCTTTTGCTAAAATCAGTTCCTGTTTGTGCCATATAGCAATCTCTCATTATTCCATACAGCAATTTAGCAGTTTTCCCACAAAATCCAACCTGGTAGCACACAAGCCTCTATAAAGTATGGTAGAGGTTGCCAGTGTTTTTGGCACTTGTCTCATTTGTTCACGATAATTACACCAGTATCTTCAAATTAATGTTATAATCATTTTCAGTATTGATGTTGAAGTGCCACCTTGTAGAGTACTATTAAAGCTCATTTAATCTCACCGGTCAATAAAGAACAAACTGAGGACAAAGTAATCAGAATAGCTGAAATGTTTCAGTATCACCATCATGATAAATACAGAGTTGCTTGGCCAGAATTCCTGCATTTCCATGATTTTGAGTAAATATTAACACCTGCTTGGCTTTTATCCTTCATCCTTATGCCTCCTTTATTTTTCATTCATTCTATCTTTTGTGTAGTCATTGACATATTACCAATGGAAAAACACAAGACCTTTCTCTGTCTCTCTTGCACTCTGTGCCTGTATATCTCTTTGTTAAAGGCAGGGTCCATATCTCCCATTGTGCAGGTGGGTAGACTGATTGGATTTCTCTATTATGGGGTGCTGTCAGCGGGCCCTGCTGCTGATAGCAAAAGAGGAATGGAGAGGTGGATGAGCACGGGACTCAGGAAGAGGGAGAGAGACCTCTGACTCCACATTACGCATAGGAGGAGGGAGCGATGGGTGGCTGAGTGGAATAAGGACATACCGCCGTGTGTAGAGAGGGAGCGAGGAAGAGAGATACTAAGTGCATGAGCAAAAGAGTGAGCGAGAGAGTGAGAAGTAATGAATCTTATTACATGACATCTGTTTTCCTGGAGAGAGGAGGAGGAGGTCAAGAGTCATGTTGCTGAAGATAGAGCTCATTACCACATCTTAAAGACTCTTGGGTTCGAAGAGCAGAATGCTCACATCACTATTTTCTCCCCTCATTTAAACGACATTACCACAGTGTTTGCCTTGTGGGTATAATGTCTGGATCTGATGCAAGATAATACCGACTTTCAACATGTTGTTTGATCATTGATCATATATCTGAAAATACTCCTTAGCCACTCCAAAGACCTACAAAGATCACCTTGTGATGAAAATGGCAGGCCAACCTTGGTGGTTTTACTGTTTTTTCTGAGAAGATGCTCTATTGTACCTTGAACAGATATATAATCTTTTTACCCTATTCATCTAGGACAGAGTGGAACAAATTCACAGGAAAAAGTGACACCAGTGAGCATGACATTTTCATCAAAAGAAAGTGATTTCCATGTGAAATGTCTGAGGCTGAATTTTTGGGACAAGGTTGGCTTCGAGGAAAATCACAATGCATCACCAAGTAATACTGGGAAGATGATTCGACAACAGTTCAACAACTGGTGCCGTTTGACTCAAATAATTTTGTTTGAAACCACTGAAGCTGAAATGAAAATTAAACACTGGAGGGAAAATAATGAGAACCTGTATACTAGAGATTCTTAAACAGAATCTCTTTGGTTTGATTGATCCAGGGGCGACGCAAGAGATTTTGAGAACCCATGAGAGGTTATCACATTTAGCCCCACTGGGCGGTAGGGCCCATAGGGTGGGGTCTGAGGGGGCACCACCCCATGCCATGCAAACCCTGTGTAATCGTTGTAACCACACTTCCAGAAGCCAATCAACCCATTCAAAGCTTTAAATAACTACTTTTGCATGCTTGCAACTCTCATACAATCCAGTGCTTATTGGATTACATTTACTGACAGTTAGCTGTGAAAATATATCACTGTGCAGACAGGCATGCCACTTTCTGCATACAGAGGAATTTGCTATTTGATGCCAGACTGATGATATCTTTTGCAGTCTAAATGTAATTTTAATGCTAAAATGTCTGATTGGAAAATTCTCTTAACATTAATAAATAACTTAAAATCAATGAACAAACAAAAGAACAAAATCACAAGCACTAAGTAGGAAATTGAGAATACATGCCAGCTAGAAAGTAAGCAGCTGTAAAAGTGGGAATGGAAAATGGAAAAAAAATAATGGTGGCACTAGAGGAAAGGTCAAGTGGTCATCAAACAAATAGGTATCTTCCACTTGGGGTCATTTTACAATCATCCAGCCTTTACTTTGAGATATATGTCATTCTCAATCTATTCTCAGTCTTGTTCCTCATCCTGTGGGCATCATGTGTGCGGTGATCCACTATCCACAGCCATGCCATTTAACAGTTATCACTGGCCCTCGCTCAGCCTTCCTCACCAAGAGCCCAGCGCCGAGCCGTCTCACCACCAAAGTCTCTGATCCAGTCAGTTTGAAGTCCAGCTTTCTAGTTGGACTTCAAACTGACTTTCAGTGGACAGCATGGCAAGACTGCAAAGTCTGACATAGTGCATCTTTTTTTTTTTTTTTTTTTTATCAGTTTGAACTTCCTGAAAGCTCTCTCACCACCATATCTATCTATCTATCTATCTATCTATCTATCTATCTATCTATCTATCTATCTATCTATCTATCTATCTATCTATCTATCTATCTTTCATCGTTAAAAACAAAAAGAAATTCCCACAAACCCCCTCAATTATGTCAAATGACATGTCATTCAACACGATGCTGCCCACCTCTCTCCTCAGTTGGGAGTACAGCTGTTTGGTTGGTAAGGGCCAGGGATAGGGAGACAAGGCTGCTGAGCCTGAAGCTGCATCTGTTTGGCCCGGGACCAGGCAGGGCAGGGGTGATGAATTTAGTATTAATAGCTTGCTAAAAGTTTGATTAAATGTTGGCTAAAACAGGAGCGAAATACAGAGGCTGTCTTGATGTTTATGTTTTGCAGACATAAGTTTTATTAGTACATTGTAAATACAATCTTCTATTAATGATGATAGGTTAATAATTTACTATATTTAAAAAAAAACAACAACTAATGTTCTGATAATTTTTTAGTGCTCCTGTCAGTGACAAGCCCTTAGAATCGATTAAATGCTATAAATTGATAGAAATTGTGCTTTTTGCCAGCTGGGCTTCGTCATAGGTTTCTCCAAAGCAGCCTGACCTTGAAAATTTTGGCTTGTACAGCAGTTTTGTTGAGAATTTAATTTTAACAATCTTGTTAGAATTTTAGCTGCTTGTTTTGGCCCTGACTGGTCTGGGAAAACAGATGCAACAGTAAAGCCAGTGGTTGTGACAGAAACTGCACTTTCACTCAGACAGACTGCCTGCTTGTCTACTTTCCTGGTGGCCATGGTTTGACAGCGCATACCACTGAGTGGATTCTTTCTTGCTTTTGAATTGCACAATACCCATAAGTAATCACAGTGTAATGGAGGCAATTTGGCATGCCTGCTCTAAAATGCATGTATTCATCGTAAGTAGCTGACTTTGAGTCACTTAGAGTACCCTGAAATAGTTTGACAAGTTGCATGCATTTTAATGCTGCAATAGCATTATCCCTAAAAGCTTTTTCAGAGAACGATTATTATAACTTCCAAAACAATTCTTGCCAAACTTTTCGCCCTGTTTGTGACTCACAGTGACATGGGTGAGGCAACCCTATTTCCCTTTTCCTGTGTTTCTTTCTCTCTCCCCTCTCTCACCTCTTTTTATTTCTGTCTCTCTCACGGCCCCTCCCCTCTCTAATCTCCTCTCTTGTTTGAGGCAGGCGGAGGAGGTGCAGTGGAGTTTTTAGCTAGCACATATTTGATGGAAGATAGGAACATTCCCCACACTTTCACAGAGATGACAGGCTGTGTTATCTTCGCACCGCGTTGCCCCTGAGATGCTCACCACTGCGCTCCCTGAGACAGCGATTAGGATTATTTAAATGTCAATTTATTTTCTTCGCCTATTATCACTAATGTACTTCCCTCTCTGTCAGTCGGGACCAGCCCTTTGCAAGAAGCCAACGCAATTTAAGTTCACAAATCAAGTTTAATTTCAGCGTTCTGTGGGAATGGAGCGCGAGGGCTGGGATTTGTGATTCTTCTTCTCTTGTTCCCACCTCCCTGTCTCTCACTCTGTCACCCTGTCACTCTGGTTGCAGCTAAGTGTGACTCTGAGGTCAATAAGACGGCAAAGCACCCTGACCCTCAGCAGGCTGCACTGGATGACATCAACATCCAGCTAACCTCTAACACAGCACCTATTCAACTCAATTAAAAGTACAAAAATGACTCTTGTGCAGATCGCACAGTGCTCTATCCATTTTGTCAAGAATCATAACAAAAAAAAAAAAAAAGCTATTATGGGATATTTGCTGCTCAATCTTTTAAAAAAAGATGATTCTGAAAGTAAAGGACCTGTTTGATTTTCCTCTCAGTAATCATTTTGTCAGGGTAAATGTTACGCTGCAAATGATGAATTTCCCATTTTGTATTGAAACTCCTCAATTGATGACAAGGGAGGGTTTGACTAAATTCGGTAACTGCCTTTTTTTTTAATTTCAGAATTAGTCTCGTCTGTAGGTGACCTGTATGTCTAATCATTTTCTAAACCTTCCCCTAATATCCTATTAACAATAAAATCCAGAGCTCTTGACAGATAAAGCCAGGCCTGAGTCACACACACACACACAAAGAATAAAACAGACAATAATACAGAGCGCTCTTCTGCATCAAGTCCACATTCTTTTGTTTTGTCTAGCAAAGTAGCTCTGTTCCTGAGGTAAGCCCCATTATCCACTGTTTGAATCTGCCATCGGGGGTAGTGTGGGTTGTTCTCAGACTCACTTTATGTGACAACTCAATGACTTTCTGTCCCCTCTATTCCCCACACACAGTTGTCTGTAAGTGCTCTTGTGTGTGAAAGCTGTGTGTATGTGTTTGTGGGCAGCTAAATGTGCATGCATGTGTATGTATGACTGTGTGGGCCCATATGCATCCGTACTTGTGTGCCTGTGGGTGTTCTGACTGCAGCGCTGACCCCATACTAGTATGCAAACACAGAGAGCTGAGAGCCATAAAGCTTTGTGGGTTTGTGTGAAGCGAGGAAACACAGCCAGAAAGGTGAAAAATACTCTCTTACCAAAAACGCATTTTCTGATGTGTTTTGTTTTTCAACCTAATGAGGTCTCCCCTCTGCCATCATCTCTTGTCAGCAGATCTGTATGGGACAGCATGTTCCCCTCAAGATACTTATTCTTTGTGAATTGTTGCTAATTACTTTTTCCTCTTTCAAGATTGAAGCCTCAGGCTGGCAATTGAGATCTATGATATGCCAAGTGCTGTTAGTGGTTTTAATTTCACTTTTTCAGAAAAAGGGAAAAGAGACTTGAAACTGTACTATAAATCTTACAGGCACAGAGAACTCTTGTTAGGTGTCATTTGGGCAAATTGAAAGAGTGGGAAGAGAGAAAGCAGGACACAGAAGCAAAGAAAGAAATAAAGGGAGAGAGATGGCTCCATGGAGCCAGTGTGGGAAAGTTTTTGAGGAGAAAAGTTTTGCAGGCACATCTTGGGTGTCATGGATTTTCTGAGTGATGAAGGAAGCCTTTCTTCCTGGACAGAGATGGTCTGCTGTGTGTGAGCCTTTAGAGCTCTCTGTTTATATGAGTACAGAGGCACTGAGAGGCCATAATCAGAGGGTGAGAGAGGAGAGAAAAAGAGAGAGGGACAGAGACATAGACAGAAAGACAGAGGAAAAAAGTGAGCCATCAATACCCCAAAATAACCTGAAATCCCAAAAAACTTGAAACTTGCTGAAGCAAAAATATCAATCATCATTGCATGAGTCTAAACTGAAAATGCAAAAAGTGAACATGTGGAATAGAGTCAGAGAAGATTGAAATCTGTCTGTTGTTGCATTTTGGTACCTTGTAACTGGCTTAGCAATAATGTTGGAGCTGTAAACTGTCTGGTGTGGGTGTGTTTGCTGTGTAGCCACTGCTGGACTGGCCATCTGGCATACCAGGCATTTGCCCTGTGAGCTGCTAGGTCTTTTGGGCCGAACAATCTTTTTTTTTATTTATTTATTTTTTTTTATGTTGCCTGATTGACCAATAAAACAGGTAGCTTGACCTATTATTCATGACTGATTCTGACATAGGCCTTATTGGTTGTTGTTGTGGTCTCACTGGCCCATTATTTATGAATGACGCTGGACTGGCCCAATCACAAGCAGAGACCCCCTTCCCTTTGGGTCGCAGCTCTCAACAAAACTTAAAATGGAGAAGAAATGCAAGAGAGCTGCAGCGAGATTATGAGAAAAGAAAAGACAAGTCCTTCAGGCAGATGCTGCCAAACGTGCAAAACTTTCTTTTATGTTTTCTGCTGCCATCTCTGGAGCTGGCCGACCCTCCTCAGCACCTGAATCAGCTGAGAGTGAGTGAGGTAACTCGTCCACTTGATCACAGCACATACCTCTCTGCTTTGTGGTGGTTTGGGGGATTGGTACCATCATCTTTAAGGGGACCACAAAAATGGTGTACTTGTGGGTGGTGTTCGAATGATTAATGAGAGTCAGTCTGGGCCAAAAATGCAAGGGCTAACTTGTTGTCCCAGTTCAGCCCTGGACTAGGAGTGAAAACACAAGTCGACACGGAGATTGCTGTTTGTACTGCATCTAGAGAAAATACGAAATGCACCTGCTGGGTGTGCATATTCATTGTGGCTGTCTGATTTTGATCCCAACCTGATTTTGACCATGCATTGACAATGGTTAAGTTAGTGGTCCAAAACGGGTAGTGATTCAAATTGGGTAATGAGACCCATGATGTGCGTGCCATCAGGTCTGGTGAGTATGTTTAGTTGTGCTGGTTTGTGGATGTGGATGACATCAAAAACCTTTTCATTTACCAGTCTCCTTTGTCGACCATACTTAACCGGTGTTCGTTGGTGTTAGATGTGCCATCAGCCTCATTGGGTCAGGTCAGCACAACCAGCATGTACTAGTTGCTGTGACGGATTTAAATGGAGTGGAAGTCATTTGGCACGAACCGGCACTGTGCTTACTGGCTTTTGGAGTGCACACAAAATCTCCTGGCTAGATGCTTTTTAAGGTAGACAGCTCATCAAGATGACGGACAAGAGTTTGGGGTTTTTGACCAACTGAGGGTTAGGAGGGCGAGAATAACAATATACTTCACTGTCTTGAGGTAATAACTTATTGCACTGTACATAGTGGGGCTGTCAAGTGCTTAATTTTTTAAATCACATTCATCACAAGGTAGTCATGAGTAGTCACATTTAAAATGTATGAAGTTACTTGCTTGCTTGTCCTTCCACTGTTGTATATTTTGGAAACAACTGTTGCTTTTCAATGGGGTTTATATGATGCATTCCCTGACATAATCTCATGTTTTTCAGCCTATGGTCTTCAACAACACTGATAAGCCAACAGTCCTTGGAAATCCTTTTAGCAGCTGCATCAGTCAGTGCTGCTGTGTTGACAGATTTTCCCCTTACACACAAGTGTGATTTGACTGCACTACTGCTGAGAGTAACTTACCAGTAGGACTATTGATATTTTAAACTTGTTGTGCTATGACAGAATGAAATTTCAGTGTTGTAGCATGTCCATATAACTTTCTCCTTTTTGTTTTAATGGCATATTACATCCATCAGAGCATTGCCATGTGTGACAGATGTTGTTAAGGGTCAAAAACGGGTGAAAGTCCAACATTGCATTCAATTGCATAATTTTTTAATAACGAGTTAACATCCGTAAATGAATTGCATGCGTTAACATGTCAACTTTGACAGCCCTAATATGCAATTAACATGCTGGCTGTGGCCCAGCTCCAGATCCTCTACCTGTCTTTTTTAAGTATTGCCAGGCCTGAAGAAGATGCATGAAAAACAGCCAAATGAGTGAGTCTGACCTCATTTAAACAAAATCCTCGCACATCAGCATCATATCAAGAGCCTGCCAACATGAAGAAAACCCTTATCTGATAAACTTCCCCAAGTATGAGCTGTCTCTTTCCTGCTGCGTAATAGCTCATGTATGATTGATGAGTTTCGCAGAAAGGAGAATCATCCCTGTGTGACTGGAAACCAAAGTCTTTGTCTTTGGTCATATGAGGCAGAGTTTATTAAACCATGGAGGTCTAAAAGCTAATAATATGCATACCTCGGGGCCTGGGTTAGTTAAAAGTGATAAGGAGATTAATCTTTGTCCCAGGTCAGTGCCATGTCACAACAGAGCTGGCTGGATATTGCTGGTTTTAGAAAGGCAGCAGGTCTCACTTCTAGAAAGAAAAAGGTCACCCAAGAATGTCTTCAGTCTTTTCAGGTATTTTTGGAAGGAAACAAATAAAAAATAAGAGGTAGAGAGAGGGATGTAGAATAGAGAAATAGAAAGTGCAGCATTGTCAAGTTTTGCCGTCTTTGATGGTGCTGAAAAGGAAATGATCTGGATAGACAATCCACGCCTCTGGTGAAATTCTTTCATTGTGTTTCATTTTTGTATCAGGCAGTCCTCCAATCTGCCACTTTTTCCCTCTCATTCTGTCTACCTTTTTTTTTGCCTCTGCTCTTCTTTTATGTCTTCTTTTTCATCCCTCTCTCTTTCCTCTTTCATCTTTCTCCCCATTACCCTTCGCTTCATCCATCTTCCCTTCCTCTCTTTTTCACTTTAACCATGCATATTCCCTGTTCTTCTGCCTTTACTCTTCTTCCTCTCTAGTCATTTTCAAATTCTGCTCTTTTTACGGTTCCTTCCTCACCTCTCTCTTCCACTCCTTTTAGACCTTTCCGCCTCTCTCCTCCCTCTTCCTCCCATTTCCAGCTCTTCTCGCCACGCTGTCCAAAATCATCTGCGCTATGCACAGGGTGGCTGTCCTCATGCATGCAGACCACATTAAAATTTCCTCCAATATCTGACCAAGCACCTGGCCTGTACTGAGCTGCAGAGACCAATCCATTACCTCAGCTGGCCCCTGGGCTGAATTCCTATTCACAAGCTCAGTATGGCCACAGCTCCAGGCAATCCCACAGACAGCCAGCTTCCAACAGGGGTGGGGGTCGGTACTGAGAATGGGAAGTGTTTGTGTGCTTGTACAGTGTGTGTCTGTGAGAGAGAGAGAGAGAGAGAGAGAGGAGAGAAAGTACATGAATGTGTGAGGGAAAGATGGGGTAATTAATGTCCCCAGCAGCGAAGTAGCAGTCAGCTGCGTATCGAGCCAACTTTTCAACTTGAGCGGGTGTCGAGTGAGCACGCTTGCCCTTGAAAAATAACACAATGACGTGATTGAGATGCAGTGACAGAAACTGGCTCTTTGACTGTGAAATTTTTAGAGCTGGAATGGAGAATAAGCAGATCTTGGATGGATTATGTCAAGATAATGGAATCATTCAGACTGAAAATGGAAGAGGACAGTTTAGCAATAATCACGTCTCTGTCTCAGTATTTCTCCCTCTAATTCGCTCTCTCGCTTTCTTTCGCCCTTTCCCTCACACACACATACACACATGCACACACCCTTTGCTTTTTCCTTTTCCGCGCTATTATTTTTCTGTGAATTCCCAATGTGGCAATGTGGAACGGAACCTGCATAGAAAGCAGTCTCCAATTAGGATAGCTCTTTTCATGTCGAGGCATCCTGCTGCATATAAAAAAGAGAGAATGCATGAATAAGGAGTAGGTGGGCTGAGTCTTGAGTCACACAGCCTGCAAAAGACAACACGCACATTTTAGGATATGCACACACAAGCACGAATATGTATGTGCACACGCACACTCACTCACTCACACACACATACACACACAGACACACACACACGTGCCTCCCTAAAACCCCAATCCCCTTTTAAATGCCCACAGCCTCCCATACCAATTTCTGTTCATCTATAAAGCTGTTGGAATATGAAACCTCTGTATCATCATGCAGCGGAAAGGGATTGAAACACTAAATGCAGCTGTCCAGATATATCCATAGTGTCTGTGAGGGTGCAAATTAAAAAGTTTATCTTGGAGAGCATCTTCCATAAAGCAGATATTTAGGGCCCGAGGTGAGATGAAGTATATTTTCTCTCTACAGTAAAATCAATGTTTGCAATGTTTTGATTGTGAGAACCAATCGATTTTGTTTTCTCTGATGGGAAACCGGTGGAAACGGCGCTGAAACTTCCAAATATTACTGGAAATTACTGATCACAGTGATTACCAGTGTAGTTTCCTCTCTCCCTCTCTCTCTCTCACACTCCCTCTGCACTCCTTTTGTTCTCTGTTGGTTTGTTTCTCTCTCTCTCTCCCTCTGTAAACTTTAATTTAGAACACCATATCTCCCTTATGACAAGGAAGAACAAAAACCAGCAGGTACTACAAGATTAATGTTTATCTGGTGTTGTTAGTCTTATTTAATTATTATTGCATCTTCTTTGGCTGGCACTAGCCTTCTTGTTAGTTTCTTTGAGACAGACAAAATCATCCGTTAAACCCCCGAGGGGGTATCTACGTGGTCAAAATACACCACCCAGCCAGGCATTGCAAGGAGGGATTTGGCTGTACTCAGAGTCTTTGGGGGAGGAGGGAGAGACGCAAAGTGAGCCAGCTGGGAAAAAGACAATGATTCAGAACCTGCCAGAACTGTTTTTAGAGGCTTCTTCCTTTCCCTAATTCCCTTGGGTGGAGGTGCACTTAGTCACTAGGCTTTCTGGGCGTCTTCCATGGAGACTTTGGATAGCTTAGCCCTCACCATAAATGAGACAGATTTGGGAGTCTGCATCAGGCTCTCCAACCCCTGCAACCTATATGCCTATTCCCGCTGCCTATTCCCACTACCTATTTGCTCTGACCTAAACACCAGAGGGAATCTAAATTGTGCTCTGTGGTCAAGACTTTCTCTCTGACTCTCCCTGTATCTTCTGTTTCTCTCTCTGTTTTTCTTTCTCCGAGTGCTGAACAGTCCTGTTTGGCCCCCTGAGAGCTTGACACCAATCACAGGAGGTGACCCTCCTCCGTTTTACCCCAGCGGCAGAAATAATGTGGAAGACAGAGAACATCAAACCCCCACAGAGGAAGATGAAGATGTCCTGAAGGTCATTTTCAACCAGTAAAGGTCTGTTGAAGCTTAGAAGAAAATGACTTATTGATTGTGTTGGACAAGAGTCATGCATGGACAATTGGAAAATATTGCAGCCATTTTCATGATTCAGTCACTTATTGAAGGCCATGATCCTTTAATGAGTTATCAATATTGAAAAGAATTGATATTGAATAAAACTCACGCATGAAAAATTCAACTGGGGATCTCATTGTGATTATGGTTTATTAGCTCAAGATGGTTGCTTTCGTTGTGATAATTAACTCCAATTTTCCCTTAAATTTACTTTTCTGCTGCTTAAATGTTAGGAAAAAAATTCTGTATTGTGCAACACTGTACATACATATTTTGTATCTACTGGTTGGAACACCTCAGTTGAAGCATTCAGTCACTTATATTGAGTGATATATTCATATCCAAGATGACAATGTTTTACGGCTACACCATTACATCAAGTGTAACATATATAGATGTATTGTACATCATTTTATCGAATAAAAATGTCTCTATAATTCAGCAGGACATATGTTACTTATCTTTGGAGATCTTGGGATCTCACTAGAATTTAAAATAAAGTTCTGTGGGTTTAAACAAAGCTTGGCCGCACAGTAATAGCAAATTCACCTATGGGAGTAGCAGAGCTGAACAGGTTAACTATGAATATATATCAACAATACAGTATGTATGTTTTCATTGTAGCACACTGAATCATAATCCACTTTTTTTCAGACAGGCAGACATGTTATGTAGGACAGGGAGTTAAGCAGGGAGAGGATCTTCGCCAAGATTACCTTAACAACTGGGTCACAGCGAGGCAAAAAATGAAGAGGAAAATAATAACTAAACTGAGATAAATCTGGGTGGTGTATGAAGTTCTTTTGGAAAGATTCTCTGCATGTGAGGATAAGAGGTGCGAAGGAAAGGCGGGTACCGCTCGCTACATTTGACACGTCTCGCAGCCTCTGGCATCAGATAAGTCTCTGCGCTCAGAAGAAGCATTTGGAAATCTGTAGACTTATGATAACTCATGTTGGATCCGCTTACACAAACCTGAAAGATTAATGTGGACTATTAAAAAGATGATGATATACTGTAGAACTTAACTAAGACCAACCCAGCATTTAAGATCATTCATATAAGTGAAACATTCTGCTAAACTATGAAATATGCTTACTCTGCTTACTCTGACAGTTTTGTCATTTTGTTTTTTCTACTCCAATGAATAATGCTAGACCTTTTTTTCATTCTCATATTCATTTTTAGACTTTTATTGTTGTGGTGATCACCCTGCAATCCAACAGTGTGGCTAGAGCTGTGACATCCTTTTTCCTTGGTTTTCTCAAGTTTGAGTTTGTGTACGTACCAGCCTTTTCTCTGTCTGTTCTGCCTCTTTGACTATTGCTGTTCATATTCATACTGAGTTCCCCTTTTATGATAATTTAATATGCATCACTTGCAGCACACAAGACATTTTTTCCCTGGGAAACTGCTTCCCCTCATGTTCAGTACGGCAAACAGAAAAGTTTACACAAACCTGGTATTGGCTGAATAACTGCTGTGTAATGAAGTATAGCGAAAGTTCAATCAGGAAGACTAGCTGCATAAAAATGATCAGCATCAAAGCGCTCAACACGGTATCAAGCCATTCATTTTCTATGAGGGCAGCAATGATACTCGACTCAGCAGCAATGAAACACCTGGTGTAGTGCATTTCTCATTTCTTCCAGCAAGTTACGATGCTCAGAATTGAAGAGGTTTGAATTTTGACCTAGTTTGACATGACCTTTCATAGTGCATTTTCAACCAGTTGTTGAAAATGAGTTCTTGTGATGGGTTGGACCTCCTCACTTGGCATTAAAGGCATCACTTGAAGCTTGTCACATGAGGGGACCTTTATTCTCATGTACACTTAAAGAGTAACCAAACCCCAAATCTGGTCTTTGGTGACAGGTGATGTCACCACCAACCACCTACCACCAAAAAACAATTTTAAATAATTAAATAATTTTTATTTTTTGCAAGTAGAGGTCATTCTCCCAACAGGAGGGGCAGGTGGAAAAGTTGGTATATCGCTAAAAGGAAAATGCAAATAAGTGCTATGGAAACAGGTTTAGCGAATAAACAGTGACGTTCATAATCATGTGACTTCTGCTCCACTGTACAGACGAAAAATGGCGGCAGATGACAACAACAGCCGGTATGTTTGGACCAAAGAAGAGACTTTTAACTTTTCTTGAACTAATTAAAGAAAACAATATTAATGCTATACTGGATAGCAAACAACAAA
Source organism: Myripristis jacobus (assembly GCA_900302555.1). Taxonomy (NCBI): domain Eukaryota; kingdom Metazoa; phylum Chordata; class Actinopteri; order Holocentriformes; family Holocentridae; genus Myripristis; species Myripristis jacobus. Next base: position 23,443 of record OMLB01004261.1, read on the forward strand.
GTTTTGATTTTTGACTGACATGCCTGTGATACGTCATCACGTTGCGCCCTCTTCTTCTGCAGTGGTATAATGTCACCTGGCTGGAGAATTACCGTCACCTATTGCTTACCTCGATGAACCAACTCCAAATATTCGCATAACAGAAGTGGCTGGTAATGCACATAAATTAGCATTTTCTTTTGCTGATTTTCTTAAAATTTGGTTAAAATTTGCAATATATTTGGATGGAAACCCGACTACTGTCTCTCCAACCAATCACGGTTTGTTACATCCACTGGTATTTGCTGGTCCAGTGTAATACATCCATCAAGTTTGGTCCATAAAATCCTTCTTTATCGCAAGAATGACAGCTTCACTGGATGTACTGCTCCAAAATGAACAAAGTAGATAAAGACTAGACTGGACTGGACTGGATTTAATGGACCAGACCTGGTGGACGTATTATACTTGCATGGATCAACAAATACCACTATATGGGTAAGAACTATCACTTTAAAGTTGCCACACACAGCAAGCGGAGCTGATGCAGAGCGGAGTGGACGACTCATCTCAGCTCCCATGTTAATGGATCTGCGTGTTCAGACATCCTGCCACCTGCACAAAGCTGGTGCCTCATGGATGTGGAGCTTTGTTTTCCCCCCCCGGGGTCTATTTTATCTGTTGTGCATAGTGGAAAGACACATAAAAACATGATAAGGAACACCCAAGAGGACCAAATAAAATACACCATATTTATCAACACTGTGAAGGATTTTAATAAACTTGTGACCACTGTGTTAATGCACAGCAAAATTAATAAGTTTACTTTGTTATTCAGAAAAAAAAAATACTGTCAGTGCTAAAAATGAAATGTAAAATTATTACACCCCGCCTAACTTTTAATAAATGTTGTCTGCACTATAGCTCTGGGCATTAAAATATAACCCAGCCCCTGACATTTCCAGGGAAAAGTCAGTCTGCTCAAGATGGTTAAAACACTGCTGCTATGAATATAGGTTGACGGAAATGTGTTTCTGCCTTTAGCCAATATTCTGTTGCTGCCAAACTCTAGAACCCCTCTCTCTCTGTGCTATCATTTTGCTGTCATTTCAGCACTGCTGTGTTTTGCACCTCACGGCCGCCTCTCCACCTCCTCATCCAGTCAGCCTTCAAAGTCCCACTTAGTGTTTCATGATTGGAATACCCACTGATGACCAAAAGTATCAAAACTGACCTTAATATATATGAAAATGCCACAGATGATGACTTCGTTTTGTGTGCTGTATCCCTTTGATGAAAAGGATAAATGTTGAAGAGGGAAAAAAAAGTATCAAAATGAAAAACTTGGTGCATGCGTACACTAAAACACCTAATTATTGCATATTATTTCATTTTGTCACCATGTTGTACCTGTTGAGGTTTAACGATCAACTCCACAGCATTTGGTTCTTATGGAGTGTTGTGCTAACAATGCTTCTCTAGGATGTATCATATAAAAAACGTGGGCTTTTACCTCAGGCATTGGGTAATATAATGCACTAAGTGAATGTGTTATATTGGAATTCACTGCAATGCATTTTCTGACAGATTTATAGATGATTGATTTTACAGTAAATCTTAAAACACTCAACTATGCTCTACTATGATCCAAACTATATTCCATATGTTCTGTGCATCAAGTGCTAAAAGCTGAAATGGAAACAGTCAATATATCTCTTAAAGTCTCCATCTAGCCTGCTGGAGATTCATGCCGTATTGACTTACAATCCTGACTGAGGCTATAAAGTACTATGTACACACACAAACATGCACACACACAAAATGCAATAAGTAAACAATACACACAATACAGCTAATACAATAAGATATACAAACACAAACCTGTACACAGGCACACACATACACACACACACACACACACACAATTTAGCACAGAGGGGAGTTAGTTTTCTGCGTGTCAGGAGAACAGTAACAACTCTCTTTAAACTTTGCTAGCCTCACTGATGTGAAATAATGGCTAATCTCTGCGTAGCGCTGCAAGCAGCACACCCAGGGAGGGCTGTCAAGAACCCTCAGTCTGAGTGTGTGTGTGTGTGTGTGTGTGTGTGTGTGTGTGTGTGTGTGTGTGTGTGCTCGTTTGTCTGCATCTGTGCGTGGCTGAGTCAGAGAC
>OMLB01004261.1:29389-52678 GCA_900302555.1 Myripristis jacobus
TCTCTCTCTCTCTCTCTCTCTCTCACACACACACACACACACACACACACACACACACTCACAGGTACTGTGTGTCCTAATCACGATATGCTGCAATTCCATATGTTTCACCTAATCTCCATGCCAAAACCTGCCACATGTACAGTAGGCTATGTACTGCACATTTAATGTTTTGAATTATATAACACAGGAATTAGGGTCAGAGTGCACTGCAGGGAAAATAATTTCTCAGAGGATTTACAAACTTTGTGTTCTAGGAAATATTATTTGGATTTACTGGCTTTACTGCAACAGCGAGCAAAATGCAATTTAAGATAGACGTGAAACCTGCTTTATCGGAGCGATTGCAGACAAATAAAATTCAGTGTTGCATGTTAGTGGAGTTATTAGTGAGAACTAGTTTGAACTCTTTACTTACATACATTTTTACTCTCATTTATTTTTTTTTTGTTATTACTGAGTAGTGAACATCAGGTAATTTGTTTTTTCCCCAAAATGGAAATGCTGCATTGTGAACTGAAATCCTGAAAATGCAAATGAGTGAGATACTGTTTGTTGAATAAGAGAACCACAGGTGAACTGCATATCCTTTTGCAGAGGACACAGTATCAAATCTTAAAAAGATTTTCAGTGTTTAGTGTAGTGTTTCAACACAGAATACCCAAATGCATCAGACTCATACTTATTTTATGCTGTGGGCAAACCAAGGCTGTTGAATATTTCAGCGTCCTATTATGCTCCAAAGTTGTATTTCTCAGGTTCTCTGAGTCAGACAGTTTCAGGTTCAAACTTTCTAAGTCAGACAGTTTCACATTGCAACTTTTCCTTATCATTCTGAGTCCCTGGAGTCCTCGATTCCCAGTTTCTCTCCTGATCCGGACCATTTTAAGTCTGGGCCTTAAAGGCAGTGAAGACCCAACTCTCACAAAGACAGGAAATTGACTGGCAGCCACAACTTCTCTCTCTCTCTCTTTCCTCTCTCTCTTCTTCTTGTTCCTCTTTTCTAGCGCCTATTCTCTAAATCTCCCTGTCTTTACGCATTCTCTCCCTCCTTTTTCTCCTCATCTTCTCCTCTCTCAAGTTTTCTCACTTTCCTTGCTTTTTACTTCCTCTCTTTCCTCCCTCTCCTCTCTCTCTTTAGTGCTTCCTCTCTTTCTGTAACTCAGTCTCTCACACGTTATCTCTCTTCCTCGCATTCCATGCATGCCATGCTCTCAGACTGTCCTTCACGGACAATTTAACAAGAGTGACATCCATTCTCCTTTCAGCCCTCAAGCTTTCAACACCATTTTTAACACAAAACCCCCAAAGGTGGAGAAGTTAAGGAGAGATAGCAGGCCACGAGGAAAGTAAAAAGCGAGAGTGAAAGACTAGGTCAAAAAAAAAAAAAAAAGTTCAGAAAAGCATTAAATGGGGAGATGGAGATGGAGGTGTGGTGGCGGAGAGTTGTGTGTATGTGTATCATACACTTCTCGTTTGGTAGAAAGTCTGCTTCTGTCCATTGTATCATATTGTGCCCTAAAGCATAGATCCTGGGTCTTAACAGCCTGTTACTGACCCCACTCTCAAACTACAGGCCGAACTGCATTCAAACTCACATTCAGCCATTCTGTTAAACTGTGTAAGGCTTTTACAATACAACCCTCCCTCTTCAGAAACCTGCTGTGTAAAACTTGTATTACACGTGACCTGTAACAGTTTGTCTTTTCAAGTGCCTGGCTGCACTTTCTTTTTCTTTGAAAGGAATTGTCAAATGTGCCAGCCTTTAAATAACAGTGGTTTACAAAATAGTGATTTTCTAAATGCAATGCTGTGAAAGATTAGTTGACATCAGAACCAGGAGGCTTGGGGCAAAATGCCTGCAAACAATGTAAGACAGATTATGTCAACCTGAAGCCCCAAATGGATATATAAGAATACTTGTAGTCCACAGAAACCTGTCAAAAAGACCCACAGTGTCACACCTAGCCTTCGTCCACCTTGTGCCATCCTACTGAAAAATCTCCCCCCTATCCTTGGTTGTGGTAACTACCCAATATATTTCCATGTTTTGATGGAAGAATAAAGAAAATTGCCATCTGTAACCTAACTGCATTATTCCTTATGCCCTGAGGTTATCCCCAAAGCGAGAATATGAGATCATTTCGGTTATACCAACGTTGGATTCTGTTAAGCTGCTGCTTTTAGTTATGCCATTTAATAGTGAAATTAAACTGATGATTATTGGCTGCCAGAGAGGGCTAGTGCCTACAAAGAAAAGAAAAGAGGAGAAATAACTAGCTAAGACAAGATAGGTGAAGACAGGGCAGTGCAAGGCAAGTGAGGACAGGAAAAGACAGGAAAGAACAGGACAGGACAGGACACAAAAGACAAGGCAAGGCAAGACATGACAGCACACAGTGAGGTTAAGTATGATAAGGTAAGTTAAGGTAAGGTCTAGTAAAGTAGGCAGGTAAGATAAGGCAGGGTAGAGTAAGGTAATGTCCAGTCAGGTAATAGATAAAGTAAGGTAAGGCAGGTGAAGTAAACATTTTTTGTCTTGGACCACATGCTGATATTTGCTATCCAAATTCAAAATCAACAGCAATTCCAACAAAAGAGCATTAGCGCAAATTACTTTTGTAGCCATCAGAGGACAGTGAACTGCTTCAAGGTTAGATAGGGAAAATGGGAGGAACATTATATTGTTCTCTGAAGCTCTGTTCTGTTCTTACAACCTTGTTAATTACACTGATTTTTCTATCACACAGTTGTGGCCAATTGTAACAGTAACGTCTAACGGATAGATTAGTTTAGACATGTAAAATATCCCTTTCTGCTGGGTCCAATAGAGCGGTAAAAGAGTTCTGTAATCAAAATGTATTATCATGGCTTTACAGAGTTATCAGGTCATTACTTAACAGTGTTCCCACTTTACCTGATTGCTTTTCTCCTATCGTTCCCTCAGTCCTTTTCTTTTCTTCCTCCTGCTGACATTTGACACCTAATGAGGTCTCTCTCTCTCTCTCTCTCACTCTCTCTCACATACACACACACACACACACACACACACACACACACACACACACACACACACACACACCTTTTCCTTTTCACACATCAACATGTATCATAAGCCGATGAGTTTTGACAGAGAGTCAGGGTCATGTTGATCCTCTCTGTTTCTAACAATAAGCAGCAGTGGCAGCCTGCGTTAACAAATGGCGTCCTTGTTTTCTTGTGCTTGGTAACCTGACAGTAATATACCAGTGCTGTGTCCTCACTTACTCTCGACAGACTCACATGAAATGCATATATTAATAATGTATACATTATAATGCTTGAACACCCAAGCTTCAGGTAAGACAAATTAGCCTCCCAGTAGCTTTAGATAACAATTCACATCATTATGTATCTCAATATAAGCAGTAAGAGGCCAACACTCAAAAATACAAACTAGAATTTACAAGTAGCAGCCAAAATAACACCAGCATAAGTGAGTTAATCAGCCACCACAAGCCACCAGCTTCAAATATCTGCTGTTGGAGGGATACAACACCATTTTGCAACAAAAACAAGTGTTGGACCTCCGCTACTGGTGTCTTTCTGGCTTGGTGCATTTCGGAGGAACACAAGTAGAGGGAGAATGGGACGTGCACAGTTAGGCCTGTGAGTGGAGCTGGAGAAATGGCAGCCTAAAAGCCAGGAAAAAATGCTGGGATTTTACATTTCTGACTGGCACTGTCACGTGACGTTGATGCAGGCTCTACCACATTGGCAGTAAGTCTAAATGATGACAGGGCTCATGAATGTGCTCCACCCAGTAGATTCTGAAATAACAAATCTGGCATGTTGGTCTGCAGTTGGCACCAGGAAAAGCTCATGAGGTCAACAAAATGAATATGGTTCATCCTCTGGGGAGCATGAATACATTCAACAAATTACTTGGCAATTCATCCATTACATTGCATCACAGTGTATTCTTTGCATGCTTGTCAAACAGTTCAGTGGCTGCTCACGCCCTGCAGAAGGAGGAAATGTAATCCTGGAGGATCCCACTCTCATCTGGATTGAAATACTTTACTATAAGATGAACATGAGCATCCACAATGGCTTTTTTAATGTTGCATTTGCTTTGCACTGTAACTGGGTCAGTGGACCTAATTACTGGCAGGAAATAATACCATTGCACCATAATAGATTAGATGACAACAGATTCTCCAGAAGCGTGCACAATGAATGCTTCTAGGAAACAAGCAACAAGCACTCAGACATACACTTCTTTTAGTGTGTGACCCACATGAACTCATTTATCTGACAATACCTTTTTTTTTCTGTTCAGTGACCGCTGCCTTGAGTTCCTTGCACTGAGCAGAAAAGTGGATGTTTACGTGCACTATGGTTGCTTGTCCATTTTTCATTCAAGAGAATGCAATTCTGTTCACAGATGCCTTTCGCTATCGATGTCTGTCCCTCACTTTAATGCCAGCATCATCTAATGCATTGGAAACATCATCATATTGAGCAATCTTTGTCCCTGAAACTCTTGTACATCATCATGATCTCTTCCTCATTTGCTGAATGGGGCTTACCCAGCATCAATAACCAGGAGCCTAAGGATGATGAGGTGTTAATAGCTTAATTTTCAGGGAGACCATGTCTTTCTGGAAGCATCAGAAACTAACTACTAAGTCAAAAGAGTAATCAATCATGCAGTCTGTCTGTCTGACAATCAATCAATCAATCAATCAATCAATAAAACAATCAATCAATCATGCAGTCTGCCTGAGTCTATAGTCTGACTATAGTTTTCTTTAATTTGGCACCAGACAGTTTTTGACCATCTACATCCTGGGTATATTCACACTAGGGGACGGCAGTAATCAAACAGCTAAGTATTCAGTCAACATCTGACCAGGCTTACTGGTTATTGATTTTTTAATTTTTTTTTTCCCCTGTTGAAATTTATATAATATGCCATAGGCTATTCATCTTTTGTTTTTGCTTAATCTGTCCAGTTTTATAAAGGTTGTGGAAACCTGTCTTAAATGTGCATTTTTAAATTTGGATCATTCATCTAAAATATGCTATCACACAAAAATAGGCAAAGTACACCAGGTCTGTGTTCAACATGGGCACAAAGGCATAAACAATTTCTAAACAGATTTCTCTTTGCCCCTTTTCTGAGTTTTAGAGGAAACTGAGTAAGCATTCATCCATACACATAAACTTCTTTATTCTTAGGCCTAACCATAGCACTGTCTATTTTAAATAATCTGTTGGCCTTGGGACCAGCTAGTCGACCTTGGAAAAAAAAAAAAAGGTCTTTTGCACATCCCTAAATCATACACGTTCTCATCTTTTCAGACCTCTAAATGCTGTCTGACTCCAGGATTACAAACATAAGCAAATTTCTTGCATACCCAAAAATACACAAAACACCTCTCTCTTGACAGTTATGCTCTTTTCATGCTTTTGACGCTGACTCACTGATAGGCAGTGGTGTGTCAGTGTTTCAGCAGAGGGTGGCTTATCGCATGTCATGGACTGGGTCTTCCAGAATACAAATGTGAACACGGATGTCGATGCACTGTAGATGTTATAAGTGTGTTTGCATTTGCGTAGGTGTGACGTAACAGCAGGTGGACTCGTTTGTCTAGCAGTGCTGTCATCATCTGTACTGGAAATACACTGACTGACACACACTTTCACCTCGCTTCCCTCCCTCTCTCTTTGTCTCTCTCCAACAAGGTGTCAACACTTGCTCTTTCTGGTGGCAGAAAATTCTCCTGACTTGGCGTGTCACTCCTCACTGCTCCGAAGAGGTTACTCAAGGTTCCCCACTGCAGTGCATTTACCTCAACAGTGTGTGTGTGTGTGTGTGTGCGTGCGTGTGGATGTGCGTATTTGTGTGTCGCCTCCTCTCCTTTTTTTGCTAATTAAGCAGGAAAGTTCTGCAGTGTTTGCTTGTCCGATGGCCCATGCATCAGAGCTGTCCTGCGCTGCTAAGGCCTACTTGTGGAACAATGTCTTATTTTAGAATATAGGTCAGACCAAATATTCAAAAAGGACTCACGGTAATGGAGATGATGATTTTATCAGCATTTTTATGACTGGACGTGTTTGTTTATCTGTGCAGTCTTTGACACCAGATGCTTATGTAACACTTTACAAGGTGTAATAAATGTGCATGTAAAACACAAATAGCAGACATTTATTCGCAAATCTTTTAAGAGAATTCTTTGCAGGTTGAAATAAGGGTCTACATTTGGGGTGAAGGGATGAATTTAACACAGGTAGTGGAGCATGGGCCAAAAACTGCTGTTGGACATTGATTATTTATAAAGCAGATGACAGTTTATTAACTCTAATTATCATGATACTGTACAAATAACTGCATCACAGAGAAAATTAGAAAGGTTTTGACATTCCCTGTTTTCTTTTGAAGATCTGAAAGACATTTTGTCAGCCAAAATGTGTCCCAGGTCAGCCAGTAATGGTCTACATACGTCTAAAAAACCCACCTTAGCTGAACACAAAACATGAAACATCACCTGACTGTTAGAAAACCAATTTGTCTTACATAATTCTGCGATGTACTCATGCACCATATAAAATTACAAAATAACACACTTCTCACTGACATAAATTTTTTTATATGTCTAATAAGGGTCTTAGAGGACTTCTGAAGACCAAGTTAAATTCTTTTCGAACTGTATAATGCCAGCAGTCTGCAGGTACGTATACATTTTTCTGAGAAAGCAATTTAAACACCACAAAGGTCTGCACTTCTCTCCCTGTAGTTGTCCCTCCCTATTTTATTCACCGTTCTTTCTTTCTTTCTGTCTTTCTTTCTTTCTTGCAGTCAGAGTCGGCTTTCTCCAGCCTTTCTCTAATGTAGGTGCTAACAGTGTAAATGTCGGTAATGCCCTCCTGCACACCAGACAACGATGTGGACCATTATTGACTTTGCACATGCACTGCAATCCCAGTGATCTAAGGAAAATATAATAGAATATGAAAATGGCAGTCTGTGGGGAGATTGAGAGCTCTTCAGTCCTAAAACAGACATCCACACTTGCAAAGCCACACACTCCCACATGAACACACACACACACACACACACACACACAGACTCTCTGTCGTAATAGAGACAATGCATTTCTAATGGCAGCATCCAGACTGAGTAGGTAATTGTGATGTATTAGCATGCCGAGGCTGAGATTAGATTACAGACGACAGGGTATTACGGTGTGTGTGTGTGTCTGTGTGTGCGTGCCTGTGTGTGTGTGTGTGTGGGTGTCCCTGTGTGTGTCATTTACCCCCTTCAACATGTCTGATTGGCCCTCCATGAAAGAAACGGTGTTGACTCCTTTGCTTTTTTTTATACTATGATTAATCTTGCAGTCTCATGCTGAGTCACTGCTTAGTTAGAGAGTCTCAGGGGGATTTCAAGTCTTTTTACAAACTGGGGTACAATGTGCAGCGCAAAACAAACAGCTCAGCCGCTGCATGCAGGTAGCAGTATAAGCGAGGGTGAAACTGTGACAAGGTCCTTGCCACCAAATATCCAAATGGCTGTCTTCTTTGCACAAAATGATTAGACTACTTTGGGCCATCAGTCATTATCTCCTCCCTTTCATCAATATTTCACAGTCATAACTGAGGATTTAATAGTTAAAATGCACAATGAATCACATTGTTCACCTGGATTCATCTGGTTTACGCCATGGAAAAATCAGAGGCTCCTGATATTGTGCGCATTGGAGCCTATATTCTCTCACCTGGTTGCTCCATATAACAACAAGGGGCAAACTGTACCTGCCCACTCTTAATTTCCTCCATGGGGTCAGATAGATACTGTTTGACATTGTTCTTCAGCAGGAAATAGTTTTCAGCAAAACTTTCAAACTCAGATGGCTGTTGATTATGCCAGGTATCTGTGTCATTGTTTTTGGGAGAGAGCTGCCCAGAACATTGTTGAGAGTTTGAGCTCCACCACAAAATACTCTCTATCCAGCCCCATGCTATTAGGGGAGCCGGGGGCGAGATTGCAGACGACTGGACCCCCTGCCAGATCTCACAGGAACTATCTGGATGGATAGATTGCGCTAAGGGTAGGTGGGGAAATAGCTTCTTTTTTTGAGTGAACTATTCCAGCATGATCAGTGTGAAATCAGTGAGCTGCACACAGCAGACTCAAGTTTACCAAGCTGGTCTGAGATCACTTTATACCACAGGATAGCAAAGGGACAAAAGACGCAGAAAATCTGGGTTCAGATTTCTCTGTATGAAACACACCTTTGCTCACTGCGCTGTGGTTGCTTTGTGATTCAGTTTGACACATTTTGCAGGCAGGGAAGAGCACACACCTGACACCTGAATTTCATTTGGGTAAATAGGATGGATTTATGCAGTTTCAATGAGTGGGGATGGGACACTTGTCTCTGGTGCAGCCCCACTTTGTGGTTTAGGGTGAAAAATTGGGTGTATATTTACATTAAAAAATCTAATATACGTTTAAATTTTTTGATGATAAATCCAAAACATCTGGACCATGAAAGAGCATCAATAGGCTCAGGGACTCCATATGTATTCCCAGAGTCCCAAACAAAATTTGACTGTAGGGCCCCTGCTTAGGTGTTATGAGAAAAAGATTGGTCTATAATTGATAATTCTGTATTGGCTCCTTTGAGACAGAGGCCGGAGACCTGGCTAATCCCATGATATTGATATTGTCTGTCTCCAGAACCATATTATTGCTTTTAGTTCCTGCCACCACAGAAAAGTAGACTTAGTCCTCTTCTGCCAAAAGGAAGCAAGAGGAAGGGGAGGAAAAGTTGACATTAGATTTGGAAAATAATTGCAGCTGTGATCTCAGAGGTGAAAGCATTTCTCAGCGCTATCTAATACTTGCCAGCGGATCAGCATAAAATAGACCGGAGATGTGATCTCCCTCTCTCATGTCTTATCTTTTTTTCCTTCTCTCTCTCTCTCTCCCTCTGTCTTTCTCTCTCTCTCTCTCTCTCTCTCTCTCTCTCTCTCTCTCTCTCTCTCTGCCTCTCTCTCTGTGTCTGTCTGTCTCTCTCTCTCTCTCCCTCTGTTTTTCCATCTCCTGGGCCCAGTGAGAGGCAGTTTCTCCTATTAGGTACCCATCTACCATTCATAATTGGGCTGCCATTAAAGCTGAGAGAAGCAGGTTGTGCTGGCAGTGGGGGAACAGCTTGCTAAAGTGGGTTATTATTGAATAAAATGAATTTCATTCTCAGTGACATAATGTGCAGACAAGTGGACAGCAAACATGGAATATTATATATATGGCTTATAAATATTGTACCGTATGGCACCCGTGCTGTCTTCAATGCTAAATATACTTTATGATACACAATACAGTATACATGAAATATAATAATAGCACTCTGTGGCAGTTTTCTCAGAATTTTGACTTGCATCATGAGTGTTCAACTTTAAGTGTGCAGTGCAAGCGTTGCACTGAGATACCAGTTGTCACAAGAACACACACACACACACACACACACTCACACACACACACAAACACATGTAGCATCGATAATTGCAACTGAATCAAATCTGAATTTTTGTTTATGAAGATCTATGAGGTCTGTATCATGTTACAGAGGGTTAAAATTAGGTGAAAAACACAGAAAATCCACCTGTTATTCAAAGACGGGTTTCTAAATTATCCAACACTGTAGTGAAAATGCCAAAGCAGCATTTCTTTCTTGTTCATCCCTGAAGGAGTGGGCAGCCTTCCCCTCTTTGAAGAGATAACTCTCTTCTGCTGGTATGCTGGCACGCTGTCTGACCACTATTTATCATTCAACAATGCAACCAGTGCTGACTGAATGGCACAGTCTTGCATAGGCAAGCCGATTTTGTCACCTTGTTGTATTGCTGCACCTGTGCAACAGGAAGATCTGTGTACTGTCTGAAGCCATTGTGGGAAAAAGAGTGAGAGAAACCCCGAGAAAGGTTTTCTTTTTTCTTTTCTTTTTTTTTTTTGCAGAGATTATTGGAGACAATGACACAGTACATTACTTATTCAGGGAAAGCTTAGGAATTTGAATGGGATAATTAAGGCACTGGAGGAGGGCGTTAATTACTGCTTAATGGTGGTTACTTTTTTACGTTTCCTCACAATCTGGAAGAACTTTCAATCTAAAGCTTTCATAAGATGTTACTTTGCAATGTATCTACCTGTGCAAATAATTCAAGCGTGTTATAATTTTACAGTCATGATTATATAGACCATGATCTATATAATTGATGTGACCCTGTGAAAACATTGGCTCACATCTCCTATGCTCAGGGAGTATGACAGTGATATGTAATTCACGTTCAGTCATATTCAGCACTCTGCAAACCGACTGCATGCAACGTCAGAAGCGTTCATTTCCAAAACACAATCAGCTCATTTTCAGAAGTACAAAAATATGTCTTTACCATCAAGTATATAATTCTCTGAGTATTTTTTGTTTTCAGATAGTGAATATCTTAGCGACAAAACTTAATGATAAAACAATTAATTTAATCAGTATGACAAGACACAAAAAGGACAGTGAATTCGCAAATTGTTTAAGTCTCCAGTGCTGATTACCAGATTTGTAATAGGCTACTGCATTTCCAAATAACTTCATGAGTGTTCATTTGATGAATCATTATGAATACATGTCTGAAATTAAAATGCAACAAAGGAGATACACACTTCTTAGATAGTGTTTCTAATTACTTAGATAAATGCATCTTTTTCATTAGGATTTGTTGTTTTGACAGTATTGACAATGACAATATAATAATGGCAATACTGACAATAATAGTGGACTTTTCTAATGTTGTGAATGAGGTTATTCTCCTGTGCACAGTTTTCAGCACACAACACCTGATTTGTTCAATCAAAGACAGGGAACAAAAGACATGAAAAATGGATGTAGACAAACTCTGTTATACTAAATTTCAATTTGGGGCAAGTTTTATGTCTAAGAATAAACTTGCCTTGCCTAAACTATAGAGACATCAGCGTTAGGACAAAAAACCCCTCGCTCTTAAAGTTTTTTTTATTCTAAAAGGCTGTATCTCCAGTGGATTCAAGTCCTCACACCTCTCCACCACATGTCTCTGCTCAGTATGAATCTCTCTCTGCGTGCGGTTATATTTAATTCAGTGTAGTCAATATAAAAGTGATCAATCAGGGATAATGTACTGCATTGTGACATTAAGCATTGCCAGACGTCAGTAATTCATTCTACCATAAGGAGACGCCCAGCAGGGCTTTCTCAGCTTGATGGCTCCCTCCTTCTTTTCCTGCCCATCTGTTTTCACAGATAAATCCTCCCCCACCAGGCTCTGTCACTATGAGAAACTCATAAAGAACTGACCCACACATATGGCCACTTCGTACAATGGCCAACGTAATTGAGTTGATCTTGAATAAGTTGTGGGTATTTGCCCACGGTGTTGTGCCAAGGTGGTAAAGGTGAGGACTGTACCTGTACTTAGTGTAGATGTAGACTATGATAGTACCTTGCAGCTGAAGGTAGTTTCCAGTGCTTTCCCCTTCCCTTATTGTCTGCCATGTAATGAAATACATAGAGACTATGGGTTGGGCTATGTCTGCCCATAAAATCTGATACTATCTGCCCATTAAATGTGATTTCTCTGTCAGACAGCACTAATCTGATTTTGAACTTTACAGGATGATGTGTCCTTGCATTGTCCTTCATTCCAAAAACAACAACAACAAAAAAAAAACAGTGACTGGTAAAATTGTGGTGCTACTCTTCATCTCTGCTGGTCCCGTTGGTGCATTTGTCAAAAACATGCGAAACATGGAAAAACATCCAAATTTAAAACTCAAGACAGAATTTGACAAATGTGGAGATTGGAGAGTTTTGCTATTGTGTTCTAGTGTTTACAAAAATTCCATTATTCGTCCACAGGAAGTGGTACAACCTCAGAATTTCAAACAGAAACACATCAATTCCTTCATTACGCGCCCGACGGACACAAAACTTGTCGAATAAACAAATCACAGCAAATTGCATTGACCACCCTAATGAGAGGCTTGCATGGTGTGGACGCAATAATTAAAGTGGCCTACCAAATGTCAAACTTTGAAAGGCCATAACGGCACCGCTGCCTGTCCGTTTTTGATGAATCCTGGAGGGATGATGCATCTTGTCACATTCTGGCCCAAGGGGAGCCTGCATCATTTGTGGAGGCTGACATGTTCATTTGTCTCCATCTTGAAACATGAACATGTCTCTCTGTCTGTCTTTCTGTCTCTTGCTCTTTTCCCCTCACATCTTTCTCTACCCTGGTTTCTTTCCAATTGCTATGATACCAACCCCTCTGTAGCCTCCTGCCAAGGCCTTGCATATGGACACAGAGCACCTGCTGCTCTAAGGCAGCAACCGGCCCTTCATCCACCAACCAGGCCAGCCTTGCTGTAGACATCTGATCTCATAGTTAGGCAGCCATTTAGATATGAAACATTTGCACAGCGTCTGAGAGCTGAAAATGCTGTGAGGGCAGGAAAAGAATTAAAGCTGACCTCGAGGGAGTCACAGCATCTCAATCACACTGTCTTAGCTACTTCCTCTACTTCCTGCTGCAGCCAGACAGGGAACAGGAGCGGATGCCCCCCCACCCCCGTCCCAATACTTGTTACCGCACCTCAAAGTCATGTCGGGTTGCTCCCTCTGTCATCACTCCCAGTGGTGTCTGTGTGTGTGTGTGTGTAGGCAATTCTTTCTGCAATAAAGAGAACAATGTCCAAGACTCACCGTGTGCGAATGTGTGCCCCTTTGTCATGTCTGCTCATTTATTTTTCACTGAAATGTAATCTGCCAAGTCTGTGCGGCATAGGTTTGGGATGCAGCAGAGGCTTTTAGACTGTGATTGATTGATCTGTCCTTAATATGACAGCCATTCTGTTCAGTCTGACAGCTTGGTATTAAAAGGTTACAACGGATATAGCTACTGAAGCAGCAGGGTTCCCTTTCTGCTTCTTGTTTCATTTTGTCCTCCCCTGAGCTCAACCTGCCTTACCTTGTTTTGTCCTTTTCCTACTTTCCTCTCTTCTGTTCTCTTCTGTTCTCTTCTTTTCTGTTCTCTTCTGTTCTGTTCTGTTCTCTTCTCTTCTCAATTACCCATTTTCCCCTCGGGGATCAATAAAGTATTTCTGACGCTTCTGATTCTCTTCATAACTCTGCTTCTGCTGGGTTAAATGAGGATGTGGAAATCCATGGTGAATTGGAGACACACGGTTGCAATTAGCAGATGTTGCAGCTAATACCTGACAGACTGGGTTTTTATTTGGTGTGGAGAATCAGTGTGACTCACTGAAGACTCCTGTTCAAAGGGAACAGAGAGGTGTGAGGAAACGATATGACACATTGTGAGGAAATTCATCAGGATTCGGGCCAATAACAGTGAAGGAAAATGGCTAAGAGTTGTTCAAATTGTTGTACTGATGGTCAACATTTCATGTGAGCAACCTGGTGGGAATTTATGGAAAACAATCTCTGTCTCATTCTTCTCTCTCTCCCTCGTTGAAAATACCGCAGAGAGAGGCAGATCGGCAGACCTAACAGTGACTAAGCTTCATTTACACAGGAGTCAGCAAGGGCTTAATGCTGCATTTAATCTTTCAGTTATGAGAGAAACGTCAACTCTATCTTGACTCCATCAGTCTCTCTATGGGGAGAGTGCAGTGTGAATGAAGCTCTCTCTATTTGTGTGTGTGTGTGTGTGTGTTTGTGTGATACACAATATAAAGGCTTTATAAAAGAGAAGCACGACCCCTTCCACTAAGGTATTTTAGATAATTAGAAATGCTCCATAACTTCATATTTTATGACAAGAAACAGCCACTTTGAGAAGGCAGCTCTTCACATTTGGGTGTATGGAACCAAAGTCTTTGCCAAACCTTTGCCACTGTTCCTGTAGTTTTATTCCTTGAGCTCAAAGTTGTGTTTGTACATATTTTGCTGTTGTGATATGAATGAAAAAACAGCCCTATACATATTATCAGTGGACACAGGTGTATATGTGGGCCTGTGCATATGCACTGTTGAGAGCTGTCATGCTTAAATTGTAATTTTAGACCACTTTTGTATGGGAGACATTGTGAAGGACAAAATGCAATGAAGATAAATGCTCCATTTGTCAACAGTCCAGAACAGCAGAAGCCAAAAACTTGACTCATGCCTTTTAATCAAAGTTCACTTTATGGTGCAACAAAAGTAGAAAATGCAAGTCATGCATACATACACTAGGAAAAAAAAAATCAGCCATGTAAGCAAGTATTTAAGCTCCGTTAAGCAAAGATTAAAAGTTGGGATACAAACTTAAGAAACCAAGCACAGATAGTGAGGCGACCTGACCTCAACTGGTGTTAATTGAAGCCTTTTTTTGTCTATTTCTCTCCCTCCCACACAAACTCTCAGCCACTCTCCCTGTCAAAAAATGGCATCGGGATAAATCCCAACCATAGCATAAACTCAATCTGTTCAAAAACAAATTAAAAGCATTCTCAGTGGTCTCCCTAATTGCCTGTGGGTTTTCTGGGGATAGTCACCAGTTTTGCTCTGTGATGGATTTGTGTTTTGGGGTAATGGTCTGTGTTCTGTGATTTGTACACAGCCTTGGGATGGTGCCACCTTGGCAATGCTTCATGGTTGATTGATCTACCTCTTGTGCCTTGTGTTCCAGCTGTCATTGTGGTTAATGTGTTTTTGTTATCGTACCTACAGTAACTAGCTGTTGAATTTTATACTGATGATGCTGGACAGAGGACAGAGACAGAGAAGGACAGTGGGAGAGGGATACATTGCTGAATTGTCATACAGTGTAGGATAGTGGCTAAAAAAATGAATGGCGTGAGAAAACACAAGGGTACATTTCCTTATATTCATCACAAATTTTCAAAGGGATACGTATGATACTGAGCTTGTTAAAGTCTTTATCTACTGCATTCATTAATATTGCAAGGAGACCAAATCATTTACATTACTGTGCATGTGTGCAATTTACTCTCCTCCAAGGCAGATGCGACACCAGCTGTTTGGAGGACCTCTGATGTCTTCAGATGAAATGGAAAACATTGGAGAGAAGGCGAGAGTTTTGACAGAACAGGTGGCACTAAGAGAAAACACAAAGCCAGGTTACTCCAGGGAAGAGGAGATAAAGATGAAAAGATGAGGGGACTTCCTGATTTGCATATGAAAACAGAAATGTTTCAGATCTAAGAACAGATGCAAAATAGTTTGTAGCAAACCATTTTTAATTAATTACACCATAAGCAGAAAACAAACTTCAAGACCAAGTGTGATTTTGCTAGTGCCACTGAATCAACCACAGCGGCACCTCAGATATTTGAGAGTCTGGCTCTATTAAAATTAGACCAAGATATCATAATTAAGCATGCCTGATAATTTTTATTCTCACTTTCTCATACCACTGATGACATATCCTGTGCTGATGACACTATCTGAAATGAGGTAATTCATGTTTTTCCTGATAAACACAGGTGCTCCCTCCTTAAATGTGTCACTAATGCAGCCTTAATTAAACCTATAATTACCACCCATTATAAAGTGTTTCACTGGGGCAGAGAGTGGGTTGCTTCTGCTTTAAAGAGAGGTGTTCATTTGCAACACACTTAACTGTGTTCTTAACAAGGTCAGCCACTGAGTGATGTGACAAATTCACAGATATTGAGAATAATAATGCTCAATGAGATGGCGGCTTGGTGTGGTGTAATGTGCTGTGACTCCGCTGTGAGACTGGTGCTGCTATATTGGAATATGATGGACAGTTTATCTAGGATTCACTTGATATCAACACTCTATAAACTAAGCCTTATCAAATCCCTTGGAGCATCAAAGAAACAGGACAGTGACTTTGGAATAGAGGGTCAGTGTGGACAACACAAGCATGTTGTACCAGTTGGATTGCACCAGAGACAAAAAGAAATTGTTTTGCATTAGCTTATTTGCTCCCATTTCACTTTAAAAGTGTCCCGTGGTCCAAATAAAAGACACATCTGTCCAGGGAGAGCCTTTTTAACAGTGTCATTAAGTCCTACAGTTCCCCTGTCTCTGTAAATGGGTGCTAGCTGGCTGCTTCTGGCTGGCACTGGCAATGGCAGGGACTCTAGAAATAATTGGACCGCCATTAAATCGCCCTCACCAGTTGCTGTTAATAAAGCTCTGTTCAACAAAATACCCCAAAGACATCATCTATTGGATAATTTATACCTCTGCTCTCACATAAACAAGTTAGCTTTAAATAAGTAATGGGGCCCTAATTAGCTTCAAACGTCACTCTTTTAGCAGGGATGTTTGGTTTGAGGCTGATGACACACAGTGGGCAACTGGAGAGAGAGAGAGAGAGAGACAGAGAGAGAGAGAGAGCAGAGTCAAAGCACAGCCTCATAAATAATATGAGCGTAACATTATATAATGAATTTGATTCATCAGGGTACTGTAAAAGGGTCTAATCTTTATCATTTGCGTTGATTTAATTAACACCAATTCATTGTTAGTCAGAGGGCTTTTCTCTGAGGTGCACAGCTTAAATTACTGTAAGATTTTGTCTCAATATCTTAATTTTAGCATTTTAGCGTAATATTATGTGCTATGCATGAATAGCTGGGTCGAGCCACAGATCACAAAGTAATTACATACCTCTGCGAGCGCAGCAGCACAAAACTTCAGAGATGAAATGTTGGGATGAATCAAACTTTAACCATTAGAGTTAATCTAATCTAACATCTGCACCTCTCCTTATGAAAGACTTAAGAACGCTTAACTGAGACTGTCCTGCCATTCGTAAAATTACTCCACAATTATAAATCATTTGAAATAAGTTTCTTTGTTGCTTGGTGGTCCAATGCATTAGATAGCCTTCTGACACATAACGTGCTATAATTGGGTTTGAGTGGAAAAAAGGCTTAACTGAAGGTGAGTTGCTGGCAGGCTGGGTTTTCCTAGCAGGACAGTTTAAAATGTAGGGGTTTTTTTTGTCCCAGCTGCAGAACTATTAACAACCCAATTTCAGTCAGGACTACTCTCGGAAATTGTGGTATTTATTAAATTATGAGCAGTAATGGGAAATCCAACTCTTTTAACCAACTCAATTCATTTGGACAGTCCAATAGTACAGAGTCAATTCTGAATCTATTCATTTGATTTACTAAGAAAAAAAAATGCCTACAGCAGTCCTCTCCCATAGCTAATTAGTCATATGGTTTTGATGTTTTTACTGGTTTTAATGGTAATGTTAGTAAATGGCCAATAATATGAGACCATATTAATAACAGGGACCTCTGCGTCCCTCTGGTCCTCACTCTGCTCAGTGTGCTCGAGCTGGCACCTCTTGAACAGCAGGCTATAACCAGCGACTGTGTCGTTGAGCTTAACTGGTTCTTTTGTCCTCCAGTTCTTTGCAGAAGTCATTTGGTGGAATCAAATAAGCAATTATTGTTTGACACTTTACGTACATGATTGTGGTTAGGTGTTCTTATTTGACATTAACCTGATGTATAGTTCATTTTAGGAGGTGACTTTGTAGTTCTTATGATCCAGCAGAGGAACTTGAAGTTAGTAAGTCAGATCACTAAACCACTGCAGGTCTGTCGTTTGACTCATTCACTCATTCAGTGGGTGAATCAACGCTAGATTGAACCAAGTTCATCGGTTCACTAAACCATTTTTGGTCTGTGATTTGATTCATTCACTCGCTCAATGAGTGAATTAGTGCTACCATGTCCAGCTCAATTTCCGGGGCTGAGTTGAGTCCATTGTTTCACTGACTGAACCGCATCCAACCTGTGGATTGATTCAGTCCCAGGAGGTGATTGCAGGCAGCGGATACCGTTAGACAGCCACTCTTGTTCTATTTTTCTTTTTTCAATTCGGTCGTCAAATCAACTAACTATAAAGATTTATTCTTTTTGAACAATTATGAGGTATGACAATGGGTTTGACTTTATTAGACGATATCTGCTAATATGTTAGCTGATGCACACATTTGGTTTTATAAATCACTGCTCCATATACATAGTTTGTATGATTAAATGCAATCCCCTAGAAAAACAGATCAGATAGAGCTGGGGAGGAGATGTTTTAACACTTTAACATATGAGAAGCAGCGGCTGGGCAGCCAGCAAGCAACAAGCAACCTGTCAAGGTAAGCTGACGTGTCCTTTTAAAGGCTTTGAATTTAGGCAGTAAGATGATGATTGGTTATGATGAAAGCGTGTCAGTCAGCTGATGGTACCTGGAGAGTTTCCTGACTGAGCTAGGTCTACTCATGTCTGTGAATTCATTTTTTTCTGGACTTTTTCTGTTACATTTTGATGTGTTTTTTTTTCTCTATTTCTAGATATTTTGGGAGTGATATTGCCTTTTTGCTGATTGCAGTTGATGTTCTTCGTCTAAACTATGTGCTAACTGATTACTGTGATAAAGAACTGAAGCACTTTAACATGTCTGTGGAAGTGTTATAAAACAGGGAAACTAACATACTGGAACCTCTGCGGTAGGAACTAACATAACTGTAATGAAATTAAATGAAATTTCCTCGAATCATTTCCACAGATACTCTTGCTGATGCTGCAGAATACTCAGTTCAATTCAGAAAAGGTATGTGTCTTGCATAGCCCTCCTAAATACAGATCCCTCCCCATATGCAGTATAAAAACATCAGAGAGCAGCATCACCTGCAGAGAATCTCTGGTGCAGCTTTGAAATCAGTGCCTTGGTTCAAGGGCACTTGAACACACAGTTTTGGTGGATACTGTAAATATAATAACAGCAATCCTCTATTCCCCTGGTCCCAGCTCATATACACCTGGAATGAGGTTTATATATATGCCACAGCAAGTAGGTCATTAAACACGCTGGAAACTGATGTCAGTGCACCTGTTGGTCCATTAATTCTAGGTTCTTCAGAGCCTTCATAATATCGCTGAATTTGTTTTTCCTTGCACATGAATCATGTATGGTGGCATTATTGTGGTTCAGTCCAGTGGCATTCAACATGCAGAATAACACACCCTCACGTCAGGATACATATTTTCAAACACCTCCCCTCTAATTTCAGGCACATGCACGTACTCAACCACATTTACATACATACTTGCAGTGCAAGATGCCCCTCCACACATACTCAACACCTTCATACACTCAACCTTTACTCCACACACACACACACATACACACACACACACACACACACTGGGGACTCATTAATTCGCTTGCTGTGAGCCCCCTTTGGGACTGCACAACACATGAACATGTCACCTATTCCCACTGACACAAATAGCCAGGGGTTTTAGCCTGCAAACAAGGTAATAAACTACAGGAGGAAACCAAGAGCAAGAGCGTCTGTAAGCAAGAGAGTGAGACTGAGAGAATGAGAGCAAGAAAAGAAATACCAGAAGCCACTCAGAAGAGTGCACAATGCAGACCTTCACCAGCTTCCCCCGTCAGATTCTGTGGTTCTCGTGTTTGGAAACTACGACACTGTTTGTGCTTAGCCCCACCCCGCTGATGTCACATGTTGGACACGTTCCTTTTTAGCCAATCTGCAGAAAAAGTTGGTCAGCTCCATCTGAGCCATGAACAAGCTCTTCACTGGGTGACATACATGTTTGGAAACTATGGCCCTTTCTGTGGCCCCTTTTAAAAATTAAAAACAGGACCTTTCATCCAGTCAGCTGGGAAATTTGGTCAGTGCTTCCTTGATTCATCGCCAATGCCCTTGAGATGGTCTGTGATGTGAATTGGATGCGTTTGGAAACCCCACCTCTTTTTAGCAATGCTGTTGCAATAGCACACACCTCTTTTGACCAGTGGCAGTTAGGCAATGCTGCCTTAACCGATAACCCTCTCAGGTTTGATGTTAAATGAATGTGAAACAATGTTGTTTGTCCCAAGTCCCACCCATTGCATTGTCTGCCTGGCGCTGATTGGTCCAGAAAGTTTAACAACATTTTCACTGCCCCATGAGCCATCAAGTTTCATGCAGATCAGTATTTTTTGATTTATACCACTGACAGATGGACGGAAAGAGATGATTACACACAGTAATCCCTTGCCAGAGGTTTTGTGGAGGTAAAAACAGATAGTCAGGATGAGAAAGGGAGGTAATGGGTGAAAGAGAGAAGGAAAAATGTGACAAAATAAATGAAAATGACGGAATTATAAATTAGGGGTGAGAAAGTGGTGGAGAGAAAGCTAAATAGAGGGAAGCTGTTGAAGTATCAGTAAGCATGAATAGCAAATGGTGGGTCCTCATGGGGACACAGTAAAAATAAATAGCACAAAGTGCATGGATCCATTTGTATGCGGAAGAATGCCATAGAGGCCCAGAGGGCTTGACACATTTTTTCATCAAGTAATAATATCACAGTGTCGGTATATTGTACAGGGTGTTTGGTCCGTGTGGGACACTAGCAGAATGCATATCAGGACTTGACTGTCTTGAGTTCTAAGGGGAGTGGAAAGTGCAGAGGCCTGGAAACACTCTGACATTTACAGAGGGAGGCTGGCCACCTTAGGATTGGGTTGATGGAAGAAGTCATAAGGGCTAGAACTTTAAAGGGGCAGTTCACCCTCAATCCCATGAAGATATTTTCCCACTTACCTCTATAGTGCAATCGTTTCGTGCAGATAGTTTCTGTGTGACTTGGCAAGGTTCCCATTTGCTCCTCTCAAAAACAATGACACAGACTTCTGGCAAAAGAGCACTGGCAAACTGTATCTGCCCGTTCCCAATTACTGCAAATATGAAGAATTCTGTGTCATTCCTCTCCTGTCCACACCTACCGCTCTCCTCTCTCTGCCTCGCTGCCATTATTACCTAGCACATAAAGAGCACTTGTTCATGTGCGATGCACGTGACAGACTAAGAATTGTGGGGAGCATCTGCCACGACAAACAGAACGTCGACTTTTCCATCAAAACCAATCAACAACTACCTGTGTGAGGTCTGTCCACTGACCTGTGAATCATCAGTCTGCTAAACCGGAGCACCATCCACCTCAGTGATTTAAATTTCACATTCGCCGCACATTCTTCTGGAAAAAACAAAACTTTGAGTGATATGTAAGCCACAAAGTGCAAATATGAGCTTTGAACGCCATTACAATTGTTCAAATTAATAATTTGGGTTAAAGGAGAAATGCTTTTGTACTAATGTACCAGGCTCCCTTTGAGGTTAATTGATAATTGCCCAGTTGTTTGATGCCTATTTAAACGAGCAGGCCTGTGTGGCCATAATATTATTTTTTCACCAGTCCGCATTTCATCTGAAACATTCAATTAGTTAATTTATTTAAATATAAGCTGATGTGATATAAGTCGATGTGATACATGTCACCTATTTCCTTTATGTCTTTAGTAATTTTGACTTGTATACATACAGTTTATTGATATCGAATACTGATTATTGCACCATGTTTAGTAATTATGGCATGAATGTTATTTGTCTTTTTCTTCTCTTTTCTTGCAGAAACTATACTTCATACTTAAGCATACGTCTTCCATCTACACCCTCCTAAACTCATCTTATTGATTTAAACTGGGACATTAATTAATCTGCCTGTGTGTAACCCCTGAAGATTGTGAAATAACAAATGTAATGTGTGTGTCTGCTTTATTAATCGACTGAGTGGGCATTCTAGACTAACACCCTTCATCCAGAAGTCAAGTCTTCTTTCAGGAAATAGTCCCTGTCGGCAGAGTTCAATGCACAGCATTCTGCGTGTGTAGCAGTAGTCGTCATTTAACATAAAATAAATAGCGATGGAGGAATTAAAAAGCTGGGAGGAATAAGGAGACGTCCACACGTGTTCTCATACAACTCAGAATACCACCACCTGGTCTGGTTTATTGAAACGCCCATAGACAAATCAGCAACAAGCATTTCTGGTTTCAAACAATTTCAAAATAAGAGTCCATACAATTGAGAGCACGTAATACACGAATGTCAGCAGTCCCTAACAAACAAACTTGCCCTCCTGTGAATTATTCATGGTATTTGGTTCATTGTTTTGGGAAATAGTTGAGTTTTTTTTTTTTTTTTTACATGTACATTTCTCACAATCTGAGCTCCAAGAGAGAATATCCATTGAGCCTCTTTGCATCTGAAGGGAAGGGAAACAGGGAAGATCATGGCAGCCTGGCAGCCACGTCACAAGGACTGAGTGGAAAAATACCTTTGCAGCATTTTGGGTAAACTCTTCCCTTAAGTAGGGAGTGCCAGTCTATCAGACAAGTTTATTTGTAAGAGTTTATTGAAAGAAGGCACAGTATGTTTCGGCCCGGCCTTGGCTCATGCTCAAAGCTGTTAATGCAGTCTGAGGATTAGTGGAGAATGATCCATCATCTTGCCCCTCGTAATTCAAAATAAGAATCTTTTTATTTCCTAGTTACAACAGTTGTACAGGAATTTATCTAGGTGAAATTAAATTAGATGGGGAGCCATAACAGTGGTGTCAGTGAGAAAAATATATCCAGCCACAGCTTTGTAAAGACACATAAAAGTGGCTGGGTACGGCAAGTGATATAGTGACTGCTTTTTAATTACATGATACACAGCAGGTTCTCTGGCTTGCTTGAACCCCACCTAGAAATTATTATTATTTTTTTAACTGTGACTTGTAAGTGATTGGTGGAACAGATATTCAAAGTAAAGGTTCAGTTCTTCAATAAAACGCTAAATAGCACCATTCAACCCCTGGTCTCCCTGGTAATCAATTTTCATGTAGAACTAAGCAGGTGGCCCGACTGAATCCTGACGTTGCCTGTTCAGATGGAAGTCAGCGTGCCTCTCCCTTACTCTGCCGCACCCTTAATTGCTTCTTAAGCTCTGTCGAAATCCTTGCCTTCAGCTCAATCGTCATCAGTCATTGTAATTGGTCAGAAAGAAAACAAAGAAATGCACATCTCCCCGAGAGAATTTCCCCAACAATATTGACTTGACAAACAGCTTTTGTTAGATGCTCTGCTTGCACTGGCACACAACGAAGCAAATGTGTTTAAAATGGCAACTAGTTTCATTCAACCATTCCATTAAATACTATATCAACTGCTGCTGTGAGGCTTGATAGCAAAGTGGCATGGTAGGGACATTTCCTTGATAACTCCATTGGTGAAAGACTGTTCAATTTACGCCTCCTAAAACAATTCAGTAACACCAGGCAACAGCCCACATCCTCTCCAAAAAATCAGCGGCATTGACCTGCCAGCACACATTTGTTTAAGTCTGACATCCTCTGTA